>WYDI02004885.1:0-36116 GCA_009867235.2 Psittacus erithacus
AAAAGAAAAGAAAAGAAAAGAAAAGAAAAGAAAAGAAAAGAAAAGAAAAGAAAAGAAAAGAAAAGAAAGAAAAGAAAGCTCTGACTTTCAGTTGAAGAGACCTATGACAATATCTAGTCCAACAGTGACCAATTCAAGGTTGACCAAGTTCAAGCATGCTACTAAAGATGTTGCCTAAATGAGTCTTAAACACTGAAAAGCATGGGACATTTAACACCTCTAAGAAGCCTGTTCCAGTGTTTGACCACTGTCTCAGTAAGAATTGCTTTCTAATATCCAGCCTAAACTTCCCCTGGTGTAACTTTGAAACATTCCCATGCATCCTATCACTGGATAGCAGGGAGAAGAAACAAACACCTCCCTCTCCATTTCCCTTCCTCAGGAAGCTGTAGAGAGCGATGAGATTGCCTCTTAGCCTCTTTTTCTTCAAACTAGGCAAGCCCAAAGTACTTACCTGCTCTTCATAAGACCTTCCGTCCAGCCCTTTCTCTAGCTTTGTTGCAGCTCTGGATGCATCTGAATACTTTCACATCCTGCTTCCATTGTGGGACCCACACCTACACACAGTACAAGTGAGAGTGCACTAGTTCTGAATACAGTAGGATAATCACCTCTTTTGACTGCCTGATTATACTGTGTTTGGCACACCCCACGATGTGCTTTGCCTTCTTGGGTGCCAGGGCACACTGCTGACTCGTATTGAGCTTGCTGCCAATCAGTACCCCCAGATCCCTTTCTGTTTGGCAGCTCTCAACTCTCAATTTATACTTGTGCTCAGTATCACTCCATCCCATGTGCACAATCTGACATTTGGAATTATTAAGTTTCATCCCATTAATGATTGCCCAATGCTCCAGTCTATTCAGATCCCTCTGCGAGGTCCAACTTCAGTAGCATCAGCAAACTTGCTAATGGTGCATTCATCTCCTGCATCCACATTGTTAATAAATATATTGAGAGGGCTGGCTATAGAATTGAACCCTGAAGAACGGTGCTGGTGACCGATCGTCATTCAGATGTAACCCCATTCACTACAACCCTTTGAGCTGTACCCTTCAGCCAGTTCTTCATCTAGCTCACTGTGAGCCTGCTCATTTCACAGCTGGACAAGTTGTCCAGAAAGATTCTGTAAGGGACAGTATCAAAAGTCTTACTAAAATACAGAAAAACTGCATCCACCACCTCCCCTTCATTCAATAGATGGGTGATCATATTATAGAAGGATATCAAATTGGTTAAATAGGGCCTTCCCTTTGTGAACCCATGTTGCTGTGCCTTAAATGCCTTTCAACAGTACCCAATATAATCTTCACATTTTTTCCAGGAACTGAGGTTAGACTAACGGGTCTGTAATTCCCTGGGTCTTAACTCATGCCCTTTTTGTTGACTGGAATAGCATTGACTGGCTTCCAGTCAGCAGGAACCTCCCTAGGCTACTAAGACCTTTGGTAGATGATCCAGGGGGGTCCTGGATCCATATGTCATAACATCCACTATCTCCTTCTGTACTCTGGGATAAGTCCCATCAGGCCTCATAGACTAGTAAACATTCAGCTGATACAGCCAGTCCCTTACAATTTCAGTGTTCACAAATGGGAAGTCACTGTTCCCATAATCGCAGTCCTCTGATCCAGGGGATCAGGCAGCCCAAAGTCTATGAGCCCTTCTTGTTAACTGAAACACCACTGGCCAGTTTCAGCTCTGAGCTTTGGCCTTTCATGTCTTCTCCCTCTGTGTCCAAACCACATCTCTGTAACCTTCCTGCAAAGCTTGACCTCACTTCTAAAGATCAGACAACTCCCTTTTCCTCTTGAGCACCACAAGGACTTCCCTGCTCAACCAAGTAGGTCTTCTGCCCCACCTGATTGACTTTGACACAGTAGAATTGCCTGCTAGCACAGTGCAATTGCCTGATGAGACAAAAGTAGAACTTGCTGAATAAATGACCACTTCTGGTCATTGCTTTCACATTCTGGCCAAGGTTCAGATTTTTTAAGCTTCCTTGGTTCACATTAGCATAAAATAATTTTCCCAAAATAAAGGGTGCTGCTAAAAATTAATATACTTTATGGTCAAACAGTAATTGCTGTGGCCAGCCCTCTCAGGGTATCTGAAGTACTTTATAAATATGCTGATGATTACTTGTGTAAGGACAACAGACTGTTTTGTTGTCAAAGTGGAAGACATGGTAAGGGAATATGAATGTTACAGTTAAGACTGTCAAACATAGGCAATAACATTTAAAAATGATTTGGATATTAATTTTTTCCTTTTAGCTGAAAAACTCCCATCTTAAGTAATGTATCCAGAATTAAGTATTACTGACAAATGTGTAGAATACAAAGCATTTAAGATCTGGGGCTTCTTTAACCACATGCATTTTCAAAAACTTCACTGTAGACCTCATCAAATTGCATCAGAATTTCCTTCAGACTGTTTAAAAAGACTGACTTGGTCTGGTTTGTTTTGTACTGGTTTCTCATGTTTCAGTATAAAACAAAAGACTGCGATTTTCTAATTATAAAACTAATTAACTCTTACAAAGTAAAGGACCTTAGCTCGTGAGCTATTTTTCAAGGTGTAGAGCACAAAACAATTTGCTATCTAATCTCAACCCCAAACTGCGTATTTAGAGAATAGGGACTTCCTGTTACTGGCCTAATTAGTAAATGTAAAAATAGCCATATTTGTTTATATAGATATAGATTTCCTGCATGTTTTTCAGGTTTTTGTTCACTATTTTTAATAAATAAAATAATTAAAATGTCTTGCTCATATATAGAGGTTTTATTATCTCAACTACAGAACTGAATGTTTTGTCCTGAATATAATAATAGTAAAATGGTAGCAAAAGCTGTTGTGTTTTGATTTTGGGTTGGTTTTTTTTTTGAAAACACAACATTTTTGTGTTTTCCGACAATTTTATATTTTTTTCACTTTTTTGTTCCTCCTCTTTTTTTTTTTTTTTTTCTTTTTCATGTTACAATGGCTTGGTCATATGAAAATACAAAACCCTATTCTTGTCACACTTAATCAATACATACAGTGCAGAAAGCTCTTTTATTGGCTGTCTATAAATGTGCAGTTTGATATTCTTTTTCATAACTTCCCTGTCCTTGCTTTCTTCTCCTTCACTATTCACTTTATAACTTTTCTTTTATACTGTTTTAGATTTTATAATTGAGTCTGTGAATTATGTTGGATTAACAAATACCTTGGAGACAGAAGTTTGTATTTTTTCCAGAAGAGCAATATATCCTCAGTGTACAGTTTTTATGGGATTACTGTAATCTTTCTTCTTCCTTTATTTCCTTGTTTTATTCTCTGAAAATCACTTTAAGGAGTCTTTAGAGATTACCTTTTCACACAAATATAAGGAATATTTCTTAACACTTGACACTACCTATTCTAAATAAAGCACACTGAAATGTACACATAGAAACCTAGACACCTCTGAGTAGTGCTCAGCAAGAAAAAAACTGGTAGAGGAAGAAACCTGAGAACATGTGTTGATAGAAACTTCATTAGTTAATTGTTTTAAATTTAAAATAAATCTGACATTTTAAGGGTAAATGTATTACATTTATAAAAGTCACCTTAAGAAAAAAAAAAAAAAGAATGGAGGGGGAAGGGCTGGATTGCTAAAAGAATGACAAAAAAAATATTTGTTCTATGCAAATGGCAAGTTTTGGTCTCCTTTTTAGCTTTTATAAACAATGTAACAATAGTTGGAATGTGCAGTCTTGGGCATTGAACTGTGCATTACGGTAGTTTGGACCAAGTATTAGGATAGTTTAAAAATATAAACATGAAGTAAATTGGAGTAGATTTCTGAGAAAAGAATGACAAAAGTTGAAAAGGAGTAGTGGTAAGTGATGCAGAGAAGTAGTAAAACCTGCCTCAGCTATAAGATGTACCTCATATGACCTACAAATTTTCCCATCCTAAATGCCATATATAGAAAACTTCCACACTGCCAACTTTTCATAAATCTTGGTAAAACACAAAAATAAAAACTTCATTTCCTTTTTATTTTTTTTTTTTTTTTTTTCCTACTGAAAGCTAGAACGGGGGAAGTAAAAGCCTTGTGGTGTCATTATTTTTGTTTTTCTATTAAATGATTTAGTTGTTTGGTCATTTTCTACATTTCTACTTTAATAAAATATATTTAGAGTGCGGAATCTGTGGAAAAATCAAACTCTTTAGATTTATTAAGTAATCTGAAAAAGATATGTTGCAGTCATGACATTTGTGTTAGATTGGCAAAGACAACATAATCCAGTATGACATTAAGGAAGGATTAAATATTATTACATAAAGAAGGCTGTCAAACAATTCACAAAAATTTCTGTTTACTTCTGTGCAGGTGAAGAGTGTTATTTTGAAACTAAATATTTAAAATAAGTTAACCTTTCTCCAGTTTCTCTCTAGCACCTATTTTCACTCCTTTGCCTCTACTTTGTTTCAGAAATAACTATAGCTGTTTACAGATTCAGTTTTAGACACCCAAGTCACTAAGTCACTCCTAGGTGTAAGCCATTTCTCTGCATAGATTTACTTAAGATTTAGTCTATAAAGAAACAAAAGTGAACAGCTGGGCCACTATTTTTAGACCAGTTAAAAGAAGGTGAAGTAAAATAATTTCAAACAAAACCATTGTTGAAAAAGAAGCCTTCATGTTTAAGAAGAGCCAATGTATTTTTTTCCGTTGCCCTACAAGAAACAAGTATAAATTAGAAATTATCACACTGAAAAGCATTTTTTCTAGGACTTCATGTGAGACAAGTATACATCATATAGCAAAACATGTAAATGAACTGGAAACACTGAGGAACAAAAAAAGTGAGATGGAAAATATATATATGTAGTAAAAAATATCATAATAGTAGTACAGAATATAATGTTATATAAAAAAGTTTGATTTGAGAGTGGCACATCCCAGCCTGATCACATCACAGTACTTGAGATTGTCAATAAAGCCTGTTAATTTGGGTTACCTAAACATTATTTTATGGTATCTGAAAAATTCTACTCTCTACTTCAATTTTGTTTAGAAAATAGAAGGCAAAAGTATGTAGCAATGGCAGTACACTGTTAGAGAAGAAAACTTCTGACCAAAGACTAGAACATATTCTTTACACTAGTGATCTTGAGATACACTTATCTTTTGCATCCAGCTACTACTTTCATGAATATCCTTTATTAGCCTTCTTAAAGCAATCGTGTGGCAGAAAAGTGATGTCATTTGGAATGAGTTGGAACATTTTGTAACTTTCAATCATCCAACCACTGCCTGCCTGTTACCTACTTTCAAGGTACTGGGGAGACTGAGATGGGGGCCTGAAATAATTATCCTGAACTGAACTTAGATTTCAAGACAGAGGTTTCTGTTTCCATGGAATTTCACAGCTTCTAATATCAATGTGTTAAATTAAAGCTAAGCCATTTTTTTCACTTGAAACTAGCAAGGAAATCATAAAATAATAAAGATAAAACATAAGCCATAAAATAATAGAAAAAAGACTGCCAAAATAAATTAGGATGTTAAGGTCAAATGCCCATTCTGAAGTTCATTTTTAAGTCAAAATTTTCATATGGAGAAATACCACAGATGTCAGTGCACACAGCTGCATCGCTACAGTCGGTTTAAACAAGACATTTTCTAGTAATTCCCCTATTTTAATGTATTGTTTCCAGTATGAACATTTTCAACAGTATTATACTTCTAAAATACCACAACGGATTAATAAAAAGGAAAATGTTCCTTTCATGCACTTCAAGGTATCACTTAAAAAACCCATGCACAATGCCCCCAAGAACCCTTTGCAGGCTCTAATCTACTCCATGGAAAGAAAGTAATGGGATTAGATCACTATCAGAGTTTCTTTCATTGAGCTAAATGAGCTGAGTGTCACTGAAAAGAACTGCACTCTTCAATACAGCAGAACACAGAAACACTTTTGTTGGTGTTGCAGTTAGATGTCCTCATTGTGCTCATTGTGTTTAGCCATGTCATTGTAAAAACCTTTCCTCCACCTAGACTCAAAAATCCTAGCATTAATATCTGCTTAAGACTATGTAAAGAATCAGCAGTCAGAACTAATTTCCTGTCTGGAATTTTAAATTGTTGGCTTAAATCACCACCTCTAATTTTGATCCAGATTTCACAGCAGTGTTGCTACCATATCTGAGAATTTTCATTTATGTCTTCATTTTAAAGTTCAGCCATTTCACAGATATGCAGTTCATCTGTCTTAGGTGTCCACTGCTGTTCAGCAACTATACATAATTCATCAAATTGTGCTAAATCTAGTAGGATTATTTCAAATATATGAAAGAATTTATTAATTCGTTTCTAGAAGGATAATTTATTTTTAATCTGATTAAAACAGAACATTTAAATAAATCAGTTATATTAGCTTTAGATGCATCTAGTCTCCATGGTTTAGTTTTAGCTTATATTTTTATCACACATAGAATCATTGAAAATGTAATATGGCAGGAATTTTCATTGAAAAAGGATGTTCATCAACATGGCAAAAGCTACCATTGAAAAGCTGATGATCTCAAGTCTAAATCTGTACCTTATACACCATTTACTTCCGTATCTAGATATAAGGAGTCATAAATATACTTTTTCACATTAATTCATGATCAAAATGATAATTCTAATTACAAGCTAAAAAAAAGACCAAACCCAAACATTTTTGTAAATGATTTTAAAATAAACTTTACTTTCTATTTAAGTTTCCTTCTGGTGTTTCTGCAAGATTCTTTTTTCTTTTTTTCTTTTTTTTTTTTTACAAAGACTTTTAAGAAGGGATTTAGATTTGACTCAGCCTCTCTCAATGGTCTTAATATGTGCTGACAATATAAAATATGTTAATCTTTCTTTATAGAACCTCTTCCTTGTTTATTTACATCAACTTTGCATTTCTTACAAATTGCATTTCCTGCAGTGTCACAGCTCTCCTCTTTTGCTTAGTTCCTCAAAAATGACAATAAATTTTATTAGTTATTTATCTAGATAGGAAACAGAATATCTATGGTTCAACCTCTGCAGATTTACAGTTTTTTTGTCTTACGTACCAGGAAACTTTTGATATCATGTTACCAGGAAAGCAGCAACAAATTGGCAGAAGCCAGAGAAAAGAAGAAAAAGTGATAATGGGAGTTGGAAGGAATTACTTCACAGTTACGATGAATAAGCTAAAACTAAAATATTTTAGTTAAATAGTAACTAAGAAGGGGAGTGAGAGAGGCAGCGAGACAGAAAGGGAGAGGAAAGCGGAAAAATTATTTTATATGGAAAGTAGGCTATCATAGAAGTAATGAGGTGAGATTAACAAATGGAAAGTTTAGACTGAATATCAGTAGATATCCTGACAGGGAGATGTATTAGGATTTGCAATATTCTTTTAAGGGTAGCTGTAGAAGTTTCATCACTTGACGTTTTCAGCATGAAGACAGGACAAAGCAGAGGAAAAAAATATAGCTGGAGAAAATTCTGCCTTGACAGAGATATGAAATGAAAAATCTAATAGGACTTTTCCATCTCTAACTTGTTGCTATGAAACTGCCAGAAAAGACTAAATTTAATATTCTCAGTTTCTTTTATTCTTTTATACATAAATTATCTTAATGTTTTCCATACATTTTCTGCCTCTTCTGTCTCCCTTAATACAGATTTAGAAGGGGCATTTAAAATGTTTTCATTCTATTTCCTCTTCTTCAACTATTGCAAGTAATTTTAGTTCTCATGGGAACGAAACGCAAAAATGAGTAGTGGTTAACTGGGTACTAGAGATGAGCAGGAATTTTTCTTTAAATATTTTCTTTTGGAATTGTCTGGGTTTTTACTAAGCCTTTGTAAAATTTTAGAATGCAGTTCCAATTCAGACAAAAACTAAAACTAATTTCTAATCACCTGCTCTGTTTTGAACATTTTATTTAGAATTTATAATTAAATAAAAAAAAATATTCAGATGAGCATTTTCAAAAAATCCAGGGGTGATGTTGCTGAAGACAATATAAATGTCACTGAACTATTTCAGGCAGCACATTTTACTGTTCTTTTACTATTGTTGTCTTTGTTTGCATTTATATGGGCCATTTTCTTTCAGCAAAGGGGAATGGTAATGGATACTTTACTCTCAATGGATCATATAGAGACTCGTGTCCAAGTGAAGTTAGCAAGCAAGTATGCCATCTCTACTCTGAAATAGTTCTTAGAGAGCCAAGTGCTGCATGCACATACATACAAAAAACAAAACAAAACAAAAAAACAAAACAAAACAAAACAAACACCCTGAAAGTGTGTTTGACTATATGTTTTATGACTTCTTTTATTGCTGCCATTGAATAACAGAATTTCAGCTCTCTTCTAGAACTTAGATATCAGCATGACATATCCTAAAATACACTCCAGCCATAAGGAGGAGTGAATAGACTATATAAATACTGTTTATAGTTTCAAAAATTTGCAACTGTTCATAATGGCTACATTCATAGTAGGAAATAAAACACAGTAGAAGTTTTTCTTTAATCCTGAAGACAAGTGGCCGAGCATCTCTCTCTAATTGGTACCTGTAGCTAAACTCTCTTCTCTTCGTAAAGAGAATTACTACTATACTGGAACTTGGGAACAATCTGGTTCATCCATGGCTATCCCCAAGTCTGGAGGTCATTAGCTGTCATGATACAAAACTTATAAAGTTGCCAGGGAGTGTGCTTGGCTACTTTCTACTACACAGATTCAAGTTGTCCTATATTTTTGGGTAACTAGCTTGAGCTGTCTTCTCTTTTATTAGGATTTTAAAAATGCTGAGCAGTAGAGCACTCACCTGGTGCTGGTTGTTTAAGCAAGGATGGCACTTTAAAATGATAGTCTAATTTTTTTTTTTTTTTTTGCTATTTACTGTATTATCATTAAACCAAAAGAGATCTTTTTGAATTAGTCATATAAATTTCTAACATTAATTCAACATTAATTACTTGGAGCATTTCTAATAAACTTAAGAAAGCAGTATTGTGTTTCAATTTTCAATGCATGTTATGATTTTAAGTAATGGGAAATATTTTGGTTCTTTTAGAAGTAATAAGAAAATTAGTAGGAAACTATATGGGATTGGCACCATAGTTCTAGCCTACAGAAAGTCTGAGTGTCTTTACTGGTAGAAGTCCTCTTTATTGGTAAAATGTTCAGAATGATCTTATGAGAACCATCTTCAAGCATGCTCTTGCTAACTGTATGTCTATTGCCCAAATAGTCCATTCCTGCTTTAACTAGGTACACTAGTACAGAAAGGCTGTAAAAGTTCTGGTAGTTTTTCTTAAATAATGATAGATACAAAGATTGCTTCAGGAATACAGATGGGACTTCCCAGTTGTGGCTATCTTGCTATAACACGTGTGAGAGGTCTGAAGTTCTTTTTCAAGAAGACAGGCACAGACCTCATAATCATCTCTCCTGTGACGCTGGGAGAAGTCTTACATCAGCCTTTTACCCTGGGATGACTTTCAATTGGAAAGATTTTATCAAACAGCCAAATTCCTGATATTTTTCACACAGGAGAGGGTGGACATTGAAAGAGATTCAACTTCGCCTTAAGGGACTCATCTCATTCACAAGAGGATTCACATCGTAATTTGCATGTTATCTTATATGGAAAGAAAAGCAGATAAGATAGCTGAGAAATTTCTGTCAGTTTGGAAATATACCCTGAAATTTGTATGATCGTGTAATGGCATTAATAACAAAAAGCCCTATTTAAAAATTAATAGCTATTTTTGTTCAGAAATTTCTGAAATACTTAACAAAGATGAACAAGAAAATCATTAGTCCCACTGCATTCAGCACTTATTATTTCATTCAAAAAGCAAGATGCTTTCCTGAATTCCTTCTTAAAACTTAAATTGAATTAGCAGTATTTAAAAAAAGCCAAACTCCTACCATATAGTAAGGAATAGAATATGCATGACATTATTAAAAACTGGGAGTGACATATACTCTGTGATGAATCACTAGTTTCCTATTAGTAAACAGGAAGTTCAAAATTTCAATTAAAAAACAAAAAAAAAAAGAAAAAGACTGAGATGTATGGTGCAAAAGAGTGCCCACAGTGGTCAAAGATAGGGGAAAAAGAATGGAAAAAACTCTTTGCCTTGTTCTCTGTGCTTTGTAGAACATATCGAAGGCAGGGAAGATTTCAGATGCAATTATCTGACTAAACAATGCTGACATTCCAGTTTTTGATTTGTGGTCTAATTCTGTCCAGTAAGTGATAGCAAAATATTGCAGCTGCTGAGATTTTTCTAATGGCATGTCCCATCATTTATCTCATCCTGTATTTGAGGGATGGGTCAGACAGAGGTTTTGATATTTATTCTCTCAAATTATTTTTTGCTTTGTGTGTTTGAATCTTATTCTTTCTTTTAGATTTGATTTTACTTGCATCAGTATAATTTTAAATAATACTGCTCTGTTGAATCTATGGAAGGCAGTCACATTTGAAAGTGTAAAAAGCATTATTTCATTTAATAGTAAATGTGTTGCAAGTCTATATATTATTATGCATATTGTTAAAAACTTTTATTTTGATCATTAAAGCGGAAGAGTACTAGTCGAATTCTGGAGCTCATTTCCTCTGCAGGCATTGAATGTTTACTGTGACAATGTCCACAATTATGGTTTGTTTACAGTTCTAACTAAAACCAGCAGAAAATAGCAAGTAAGTTGTAAAATACCTACTACCAAATGAAACTGTGCTTATAAAGAAGAAAAACACAAGAGATAGATTCACCTTGAAATTAAGATAACTGAACATAGATATTTAGGCGTGAACATTTTAAATAAGGGTCTAATGTCCTGTTTAAGTCAAATGACAGTCTTAGAATAAAGTCTGTCTAAATGTAGATGCCCATGCTCTTTGAGATCATGGAGAGTACTCAAGACACTTCTATGGACCTGGCATTTACAAGACAGGACTTAATATTCCTCATGAGGCAGCTGAAGACCAGTAGGTACTGCAAAACAACTAAAAATACTACTAAAAATGGATGTTTACTCAGTTAATGCTGGCCGTAACCAATATTACCAATGTAACCTGGAGAGAAAGTCAGCTCACTGTAAAGCAGACACGAAGGGCCCAGCTCACTGGAAGCATGTAGAGTCATCTGGAACACCTTCAAGTATCAGACATTTTGATAGAATTGACAGAGATGGCACACAGCCTATGAGATATTCATGCTCTTCTGGAGTGGCAAATGGAAGACAGGCAGGGCATTCTTCCTGACATTAGCCTTGTGTATGTGTGTTGACAAAAGAATCTACTTCCTGCTGTCTGGTCGGCTTTTTTGGACTGTTTTCCAAGTCACTCAGTGAATTTGGGTAAATACAGATATTTACTGCTATCTCATATATTGTAACTTCTGCCACCTAACCTCCAGCAGCCTGAAGCCACTTGACATATATACACAACTACACAGTGTGTCATAAACCTTCATTAAGCTTTGTAATTTTATTTTTTTTTTTTACAAGAAGCAACAGAGATTATGGAAGTAGTTTGAATATATGCACTAAATTTTAACTTTTGTTTCCTTTTCACATTCCCTTTAACTTCTATGTCTCCTGTAAAGAGCTCAGCTGTCTTTTCAGACACACTTATAGGTGTAAAATGTTCATCTGGAAAGAAGTAGAAAAATAGTGAAAATGACCCTGTCTGACCTAACATGTTAAAAACAGGTCTTAATTTTTTAAGAATAACACAGGCAAAGTCTATCAAGGATTTAAAGGGCAAAGAAGAGAAAAAACATGTCCCTTGACACCAGTCTTGTTTATAGCTCAAGAGATAAAACCAGTGACTAAACACACTTAACAGTTTGTGCTCACAAGCTCTTAGGACTTTTTTGAGCCATGATCTGCTATCCTTAGGAAACTCAACGGCATTTACACATAAATCATGTGGGGTTTTGTTCAATTTTTTATCCCTTATAAAGCAAAGGCTGGAATGTGAAAATCTGTCTCGAATTACAACCTTACAGCATTTCATCTGAAAATGTTGAGGGTGTTTCTTATATAACAGTGGCTCATTGGAATTCCTGACCCACTGCAGCACAGCCATCTGTTTGAGGAGCACCAGTAACCAGTGACAGGAGTTGGTGTGACTTTTGAGAATCTAATTGCTGAAATAATGGAATCTATTTTTCCTCAGCACTCACCATAGAAGCACCTGTGGGTCTCCGAATACCCGGAAATCTGGTTTACTGAATCCTGTCTAGGGAGCTGAGCTATTCCCAGAGGATATATAAATCACAGACATTGTAAAAGACAGCTGAGTGCCTGGGACTTGGAAACTGGGTATTTTATTATTTACTTTTTCCCACAGTACATGTCAGAGAGCTTTAATACTGCCCTTTTAATTAGTGTTTGGAAGCTGACTGAGCAAAGAGCCGGGAAACAGGGGAGCCAGTTGGCTGTAGGAGTCTAGAAGCTTTGGAGTTCCTAATCTAAAGACATTTAGATAACAGGGAACTGCACCAACATATATCATGGCAACTCAACAGTTAGGCAACTCATACGAGAGCAATTTTGGCAGCTACTTCAGAAAGCCTTGAAAATGTAAAAATCCTATTAAATAAAAATTTATTAGAATGAAAAGCCCAAAACATGGTGTCAGGGTCCGACTGGAGAAATAAGCTCAGTGTCAGACTCTATTTCAATTTGTGATCCCAAGAGTGAAATTAAGACACAAACGAGGTCACGTAGCATAATTGGACAGTTTTCTTATTACAAATTATAAAAAGATGGTTATTGTGAGAAAAGGGAAATTATTGTAATAAATGGGATAGTGATAGGACAGATTGGAAGAAAGGCAGAAAATGAAGCAAGAATTCTGAGTGCAGAGAGAGAGAAAGTCACCACTGTGGATCCAACAGTGTCCCAGATCCAGAGCAAGGATCGGCTCCAGGAAAGTGGGAATGTTTTTCCTGTGGTGTCTGCCCTGAGACCACAAAGATCAAGGGCCCTGGCAACAGACTGACTGGCGGCAGTGACACAGACACTGCGGCACCTGTCAGGGCATGTGAACTGGGTCTGGAGCTCACCAGATACCCCAGAGAATGAGTCTTCACCTGTGAGATGGGTCTGAGAAACCCTCACCCTACAAAAAGCAATGGCCTGGCCTGAAGCCTCGTAGTGTGTACACCTACACACTGGGACCCTGTGGGCTCACAAACTACAAGAACCACAAGGGCCACAGCAACTGAAATGGCTACAACTGAATTTCCAGTTGCTGGCGGAGAAGATTCATCGCTGGGTCCAGGGGGTAGTGAGCTTATCTTAGTTTTCTTTCCTTCCTTCCTTCTTTCCTTTGTCCTTTTCTCCTACTTTGAAACTTTTACAAGAATAAGAACTTGCCAAGACTTTTGTTCCTCCTGATACAGTTCAGGGAAATTTACAATAAAATTATTTGTTACCATTTTTCAGTCTCTGGAGGGCCTGTGGTTCTGCTTGAGAATCATGCACAGCGTTGTAAAAGATCAGCTTGCCCCCTCACCTGCTGGGCAGAATGGGGCACAGATTTACGTATGGTTTATGTCATGCCTACCTGTGATTTTACTAGAAAGAAGCGTGCACCTTGCTACAGAAGTTTTAACTTAAATATATTAATGTGTACTACTTCTTTTTACAGTTTTTAATACTTCTACATGTCATTTTAAATACAAGGAATGAATTAGATTTCATTACCATTATAAGTAAAAACATGAGGTCTTTGTCCAGCTGCTGTTCATTTTATATGTGACAAAATCTAGAGACAAAATATTTGGTTAAATTTTTTGCTGGGAAGAGCAGCATTCAGCTAGTGTACTTTGTCAAAAGACAATAAAAAACTTTTGACAGAGTTTGTCAAAAGACAATAAAGAACTTTTGACACAGTTTGTCAAAAGACAGTGTCTGAGATAGCATAAAATAAACCCTGTTATAACTTTCATTTGTACTGTTGTGTTTTGAAGGTAATTAAACACAGTTTTAGAGAAGACAAGACCTGACATGATCATGTCGCTATATCCTGTGTTGTCACTAAATTATTTTCTAGACTTCAATTATTGACAGTGTGAATGATATTGCAAGACAATCATTTTGCACCTGATGATACCGAAGAAGTTCGAGGTGATGGAATCCATTTCATATGATACTTTGAAGTTTATGAAAAGCATAGATATTATTATGCTGTTTAGACTTTCAAGAAAATCTTGGTTTTTAGAGACATAAATACCTTGAAAATTGTGTGATAAGATATTTTTAAAAAAATTCAATTTCCTGGCTTGATTTGTAACACAGAAATCATAGTAAATATTTACAAATCATCTTCAAAATAGAGGTGATGAGACAAATGTTGAATTGTCAGACAGCCTCTAGAGATTCAAAATGGAAGATGTTGAGTGGAGATACAGCTGTCTATCAGTTTTAGCAATCTAAAAGTTAGATTTTTTGACTAATCTGCATAGCCTTCTTGATAACCAGGAAGGAAAAATAGATTGTCTAAGAAAAAAAATGGATCCACTCCTAAGAACAAAAGATCTGCTGAAACACCTTGCAGGCATACTTTTTCTTTCTGATAATTAGAAAACAAGGTTGTATTAGAAAAGAAGAAACTTAACACTTGAGTTGTTAAAGATAGGTGAAACAAATCCTATGGGTTTTGCATTATGTGTCTTGAGACAGATTCCTTATTGATTTCCATTTGACCTCATAATTGCTGGGAAAGCAGGGGGAGTGTGCAATGAGGGAAGAGAGGAGAAAAAGCCACCCCTTTTCCTGCTAGTCTGCGCTCATACCAGGTTAACTGATGGTACAACTTTATCTAAAGTTAATATTCCAGATCCAGTTCCATGCATATCTTCATTTACATGACAATTTTAGAACACAAGTATTTCAAGATTTTAATCTATTAAGTGCCAAGTAATCCCATTGGGATGGAAGAAAAGGCTAAAAAGAAGGAAAAGGGTAAATTAGGATCCTGGAGACAAACAGTAGTTGATTGGAAGAGATTAATGGGAAAAGTGACAATACGTCCACTAGATGAACCTTTCAAAGTGAGGCCTTTCACACTGTCATAGATGATTAATTTAGGTAGATGTGATAAGGACAGCAAGGAAGAAAGGGGAATATGCCAGCAGCATAAGGGACTGATAGAACTTACAGTTTTTAACAAGGGCTAACAAAGAAGTGAGAAGCATCTAGTAGATAGCTGATGAGTAACTCAAATTACACAGCAGCTGGGAATGTGGACTGACAGGGGAAGCAGGTCCAGAAGGTACTGAAACAAGTGCTACTGCATGGTAACAAGAATGGGATGGGAGATACTTGAGGACCAGATAATAATGAATGAAGGCTTCTTAAGCCTCTGAAGGATTTTCATAGGAACATCATGAAACCTGTTGCTTTTGGAAGACTCTCAGTAGCTTTTAATTTTGAAAGAATTTTGTACATCAATCTTGTACTAGAAAAGAGTGGCATAAATCACAGGATTCGCTGTAGCTTTTACGAGTTTCACAAACAAGTATCTTTGAGTACTAAACACCAGAAAAAAAGACCTTTCAGATTTCCAGTCTCTCCAGTAAAACAAATGGCTCAGTCTATTATGTTATTGGTAGATATGAAGTTGTAGTTTGGGGATTTAAAAAAAAACCTGAAAAGTTGAGGGTAAAGGTATAATACTTTCTATGTCAGCAGGGCAGCTTTTATTTTTCTAATGGAAAACAATTAAAAAGTAGTAAGACATAAAAAAATCTCAATGACTAGATAAAATATTGCCCAAACACATAATTAGTGTCAAGCAGTGTCATGCAGATTTGAAGGGCTAAAGCAAGAGATGGTGAATTCAAACATCAAATTTCCTGCCACTTTGTAAGCTACAATGTATGAAGCACTGAAAGCAAGATGACCTTTCTTGATATGTTTTTCTTCAGATGTGACAGAAAAGGAAAATGCTTTTAAAAATTAAATTCTTTCCAAGTTACTTACATAGAGACTGTTAGAAAAAAATTACAGAATAAACCCCCAAACACCAAGCATGGTTGCAGTTTTTGTGCATGAGGCAGTCAACTCTTCATGACAGGAATAAGAATATATATTCTAGTTGGAGCATAGACTTTGGTAAGACTAAAGTAAAGGGTAAGCAATATTATTCAAAGCAGATTGGAAATGCGCTGCTGTAATTCATGGGCTAGTTTGAAGAATCCTTACTGCTATTAATAATAATATCAGTTTATTTTTGAACTTTGGAAGGAGCCATTTTCGTGCTAGAGGTGAGTTCCACATAAGGAAAGAATTTCTTTTATAGGCAGTAGAAGGAATTACTTTTTCCTGCAGTCTTCCTCCTGTCATCAAACCTTAAAACCAAGGAAGACAGATTTCACTCTAACTGCTGTTATAAAGAGGCATTTTCTAATATGTTTTCTGCAGTAGAAGGTGCTAGAGGGTTAGCTACCCAGTCTTTTGTGAACACAGGATTTTTTTTCTCTCTGTTTCTGATACTGTTGTGACTGTGTGTGTGCTGACTCTTTATTCACAGTAAATTTTGGTTGCAGGTTGTGACAGTATACACAGCTCCCATTAGTGCATTTTTTAGACAGTTTTGGAACATGAATTAATACTTGTTATTTTGAAAAAATCTACCATGACATCTGAAACATTTGTTTATAGTTTTAGTGACTTGTCATGCTCTGCTTTTCAGGAGGATGAAATTATTTGTGTAGTTTATTTTCCAGTATTTTACATGAGCAGGGAGGAGGGGGGAAGTAAATTCGTCGCACATTAAATAATGTTTCAGTGCAGAATTTTCATTATCCATGCAATCTTTCCCTCTTACAAAAACACATTGTATCCTGTCAAATAATCATATTGATTACTTGACAGGAAAAAGTGTGCTAATTTCTACAGTATGTTTACTACAATTTTAAAAGCTCATTTATTTGATTGTTGAAATTATAGGATGCTGTGAAATTAAGAGCTTCAGAATTGATATTTTTCACTTTGATTTTGATAACTACCTGTGTATAACTATTAGGCATAGTCCATGCTTAGAGGTGAAGACTGTGAACTTTTTCCTTTCACTACAAGTTAGTGATTTCGTTTTTCTTTCTTCCATTAATAATCCTGATTTAGACTTCTCTGAAGACAAGGCATTCACTTTTGCTGCTCCATTAGCCTAATTTGTAAAATGATCTCCTACCAAATCTCTAGTTATGAATATCACAGTCTGAATTTGTTTCTTTTTAATATGTAGCTATTCAGTCACCCATTTAATGATGCACAGTTGCTTACATTATTGAGTTAGAATCTGAAATATCTGTTTAAAGCAGGATTTAGATTTTTATTTTAAATAGATTTATTTTGTATGGCATGCTGTGATAACTTAATTGAATAGGCTAAATAATTTGTGCAGCCATATGCTGTGAAACAAGTGTCACAGCAAAATATTTTCTTTAAATGATAGATAATTAACTCTATCAAGTAATTTATGCCTAGAAAAAGAAAGGGAAAGATTACCAAAGGCAAATCATATTACCTTTCTCTGCATATATAGAAATAGTTTGCATTAAGCTAGGAAGATATTCCCTAAAGTACCAAAGACACTGAAACTACACAGAGAAACATCAAAGACATCAGAAGTAATTTTTATTGCCATGTAGAAGCTGATGAAAAGAGTAATAGTCAAGTCTTCCAATATCACCTTCACCTTCCAAGTAATAAATAACCCATTCTTCTTTTTTGAGAAGCAGACTCAGGAGATATGAAAACTTAAATAAAACATCTTTCCTGCTGACAGAAGTATTTTTTTTATATAAAAATCAACCTAAAAAAAGACTGTGCATGCATTTTGTTTTAATGCATTTTGTAGATTTGCATATTAGAGATTATTACTGAGCTATAAAGTAGAATTAAGAGTATTGTTAGCAATAAGAAGAAATAATTAGATGGGTTGACCAGAGAGCCCAAGTTTAACACTTTAAAGATTACAGAAAAAGTAACCAGTATTAATATTAATTATGGGAAAGTTTTTCTTAAATAGGATCTAAATATCCTAAAATTTTTCATGTTGATCTGTAAATATGAATTAATTTTTACTTCATGTAGTGATTCTCATAGTAAAAGGATGAATGCATTGTTATTTGCTTGAGCATCCACAAAGATACGATTGTCTTTTTGATCTTTTTAATGATTATTGCAAAGCATGGGCAATGTGCTTGGCAGTAGATTTGATCTAAAAACCTCTTTAGTCATTTAAAGTTTTTTCATTTCCTAAACCTGACATTTTAAAGTGCAGAACACACAGAGTCCTTGTTCAAAAGATTTTGCCATCCAAAATGTAAGCATAGGCGAAAGAGATTGATGATTACTAAGCTGATTTGGTTCAATTTCAAGGAGGGGTGAGGATCCAGCCAAACAATCATGAGGCTAAGTATGGGACTCATATATTGAGATCACATGTATGGTCTTTCTGGGTAGGTTTTTTCAGAACAGGTATATCATAAGCCTCACCTAAATGGTGTAAATGTCAGCCTACAGTCATCATTCAAACACTGTAAGCATGTAAATTCAGTCTTTAAGCACGGCTACAGGGCAGCCTCTACAGCATCAAGGGTCTCATGCTCATACATAGCTGTCAGGGCACTAAAGTAGTCAAGTCTTTTCATAGATGATAATTTTATAATTGACAGAAACAACTTTATATGGCTCAATACTTTTTTTTTTTTTCTTTTTTCCCCTACAGTTTTACCCTATTCCACCTAATCTTTTCACTGAGAATGACTGATACAGGCACTGTTTTGAGACATAGTATGGCTACTTCCTTTTAGGGAAGGATATATTTATCCTAAACTGTTCTTGACTGAGTCTTTTTATGCCATTTAATCTTACAGCTAGAGAACATGATCTTTTTTAATTTACAGGTACAGATCTGAGCTTAAAAAACCAAATGTTGTTCAATATTAAAGTGAGATGGAAAGCATTTGAATTTGTGGAAATTAATCTATTCCCATGACTTCATACTAAGATTCATAAGAAATGTGCGGAGAGTAATTTGAGTGAATTTTAGAAATAATTTGCAATGTGTGGAATTCAAATTACTAAAGTAATTTAAACTACAATAACTCTCAAGGAAATCTCACTTTAGACTGAACTTTTAATTTTTAACACCACATTTTTGTGCTGAAAGTTTTAAGTACTTACTGCTGGCTTAAACTCATTGCTGGATGTCAATGAAAATTTTATTTTTTACATCATGTGAAAATCAGGAACAATTTGGAGCACTCAGCTACTCTACTCTAAATGCATCCTTAAACCTGTTTACACCATGAACATTTTCTTGCTGAAACAATAAAATCCTTAATGTGATAAATAACCCAGCTTCATAACATTTCCTTCTGGAGCCACAGTTTAGAAGCAAATTTGATCAAATTTCTGAATATTAATTTATAATTTGAACAAACCCATTCCATCTATAAGAATGGATTAGGAACAATTAGAAAGGTGTAATATTCATTAATCTTATTTTTCTATTCTTTCTTCAGGTTAAATATACCACCAGTTTCTTTAAAAGGGTACTCTGACTTTCTTGCTAAGCTGGAAATAAAAAAGAATTATGCTTGTTTTATCAGTATATATGTTTGTGTATGTATGGATAAGGAAATAATCTGAAAGCACATCTGCAGCGCAAATAAACCCTAGGGTGCAAATGTCCACATCTAATCTAGCCATCTTAATTTTCCTGGTCTGCAGATTAAAATAGGAACTCTTACAGCAACGGACTTAAGTAGTTGTCTGAATTAAGTCTTACCACTGGTTGCTCTAAGTTTGCTTATTTCCTTCCATTTGCCTGGTAACAAGGTTTTGGTTGCCTATCACATGCATGTCTACAATGTAGCCATGTAAAGTTTGACTCCTACTACTTTCATAATAAAAATAATTTTCAGTGTACTCTGAAATCAAGTAAGGTTTCTGAATATTCAAAAATAGTGAATAATCTTTAATACTAGTATTTTTTCCTTGTTGCCTAAAATTATTTTCAGTACATCATATCTGTTCAGAGCTAGGTTAGATATGCCTGCACTGATTTGTACCATGCTATATGGGCCTGCTCTGAGTGGAGTGGAGAGGTAGGGATTTTTTTAGAATACTATAGACCTGGATAAGGCCAAAGATGAAATTCAAATGTTGAAACAGTGTAATTCTCTCAGTAGATGAAAACATAAGTAGATTATGCTGTTTGTTAGTCTAAACCCTGAAAACTTAATATGAATCATAGAATCATAGAATGGTTAGGGCCGGAAAGGACCTTAATATCATCTAGTCCCAACCCTCCTGCCACAGACAGTGATACCTCACACTAGACCAAGGGCCTGTCCAATCTGATCTTGAAGACTGCCATCATGAGATATTTTAACACATGGACTACTGACATCCCTATGGACAAGGACAGACACTGCTCCCAGCTCTGCTAAATCTTCTACGTGGCACAAAAGAAAATTATCATGTCTGAATCATCAGAGGTTTTGTCTCAGAACTTACTGTCTCAGCTCTATCATCTTTGTCTGTCCTTAGACAGGTACGGCCCTTAATTTACCTCAGCCAGGAGTGCAAAAACATTTGTCTTTGGGTACATAGCTGTCAGTATGTGCCTGGAGTTACCCAGTCTGAAGGTGCAGAGAAACCAGACCCTGGGTTCACAGAACTCCATAATACACACGAACACAGTAGAGTTTAGCTTCTAAATTACTCTACTTTATTTCAATCTGTGCAGCATGGGAAGTTCTCAGTGACAGAAGATCCATTTTGAGTGAAAATTAAGTCATTTTTATATCACAGAGACATAAGGGAATTGACCACCATGACTTCAAGCAGGCAATACATGTTGTTAATTTCTATTTTTCACTTGGGACAGCCAATAAGGTATGATATTTTCTGTTGTCTCAGACCAATTTTTATGTTTCCAGGCCGTTTTCCTGTTCTTGCAGTCACCAGCAGTTACAGGCTCTTCCTTTGTCAGGAGATTTTACATTTTTTCCAGACTATTTTTCCCCTTTTCCCATTTGGTAAACAGTAGCTTCCTGCTTCAGGTAGGTCCTTGCCGCTTGTTCACTTCTACATGTCCATTGTAGAGTTCTGCCTATGCAGAATTTTTGCATGATCAGGCACTGTAAAAATTGAGAGCTTCAAGTAATAGTCAACTTTACTACCTAACTACTGCGCAACTTGTGATAGTTAGCCAGTTGTATTCCAGGTTTGTTGTTGTACTTTCACATAATGAAAGAGAAAAGAAAAAAGCTACTAATTTCTTGTACTGTGAAATAACTACCGTGGGTAAAATATGAGCTATACAAAACATTAAATTCCTATTGAAAGCAAAATGTAGCTTGCAAAAGCACTAACATACAGTGCTAATTCTTTAACAGTCTGTTCCCTAATTGTTCATATAAGCAACCTCTGCCGACATGCTATTCTCTTTAAGAAATTAATCTTCTAAAAGTAAAAAAGAAAAAACCAGAAAGTAAACTGAGTCTATTCAGTATTATTCCGGAAATCTTTTCTCTTGAAAAGTAGAGGCAGGACTATTGGTCACAGAACAGACTTTGGCAGTCAAACATCAATGCACCTAAATCCTCTGTGACAACACTAACATATTACATTCCCTATTATACTCCCAAAAATTTCTTGCTTAGACTGTTAGCATACTGCATAAATTAGTCTGTTTTTCAGTAATAAGTGTCCCATTAATTTGTGATAATTGGATTTATTCACCCACATCCCCTGCCCCAATATATTTGGAGAGATATTCTGGGGCAAAAAATGTAGAAATGCATTGGTTGTTTCAGAGTTCACAAAGAGATCTGTTAGTATACATTCAGTATTCTTGGCTTCCAAAATAATCTTCCACTTTTACAGCAAAGCTGACAGTTTTATCATTGAACTGCATCTGTACTACAGTGCTCATCATAATTGCAAGATCTTGAGAAGTAAATGACAGCTGTATCAAGAGATCAGGAAACTGATCCTCCAGCAGCTACTGTGCACTTCCATTGACGTACCAAATTTAGACAGAAAAATCTCACATATAGTCCTGGCTAGACAGGCAAGATGCTGCTGACAGTTTAGTTACAGAACAGGAGTGTGAGGGGCAATAACTTCCTTTTGGCCTTGGCACTTCAAGATCAAAATGCAGATTTTTCTTTTTGGAAGCCTCAACAGAATATTATTCACATCCTAATATTGATCCTCTAGCTCTAGATCTGTTTAGTTAAAGGAAGACTTTATTTTTAAATGAACATAAAACTAATAATTTGTTTGACTTTCTCTCTTCCTTTTTTCTCAATTCTCTGAAAAGAATTGTTTTTTTTCCCTGCATGTGTTTTACTTGAGATTGAAAGAGAATGATACATCAGACCCACAAGGATTGATAGTTCATTGGGATTTTTTTAAAGGGAAAAGTAAACCCATTTTTTCTATGAGACGTGTCTAGTCTTGACTGATCTACTCTGTAAATATCTTTTCTCAGTTACAAGCAGTCCTCAGGATTGTTCTTTCAGACTTATCTTAGTATTAAAGAGGTAAACAGATTGGCTGTACAATGTGCCCTTGTAACACAAGTATTTATTCATCCAGATTGAGGAACAGAGCTGAGTGCAAAAGAATGTCTTCCATCTCATGCTCACTGTTTTCTTACTTCAGAAACCATAATATGCAGCGAAGTGAAGGGAAGGTGCTCCGGTAGCACTGGACTTGCCCTGGGGTTGAGTAGAGACAATCAAAGCTAAGGGTTCAGAAATGCCTCATTTCCAGTAGTAAGGCCACCATAGATAACTTTCATCCACAGACAAAGTGACCTTGAAATATAAACTCAATGGCAGCAGACATGCATAATGATCCCTAATTTGTGTACCATGGTGTCTTATATCCTGTACAGTTTGCTTTGGAAGGAACAGGTTTGTGTCAGTGATTTGGTATGAATCTGAAGCTGCTACTACAAAGGCAACAAAGGATTGATGATATGATTCACAGACTGGGTCTATCAACTGCAAATTGAACTGGGAATTGACCTTCAATACTGTTGAATACAGAAATGCTTTATTTGTTCCCTAGCTAAAACAAAACAAACAAAAAAAACCCACCCCGATTTAAAGATGGAAAATCAAAATAAGACAGGGAGAACTACCTTGATATCTGAGAGATTCAAAATGAAAGTGCTGGTGGCAGCAATGACAGATTTGTTATATTATGAAAGAAGCTCTATGATCTGGGTTTCTACAAAAACATCTCCCTTTGGGCATTACATTTATATGCATGAGCACTATTTTATTTCAGTAGCAGACAGGTGTCTAATAGAACATTTTAATAATTCCTATGAATGTGAATCCTGCAAGTGATTGAAAATAGAACATTTTACATTAGTAGTATAGTGACACACCAGTAAAACCAATAGAAAATGTGAGTTTTGTAAATACGGGATTATAAATGTATTTGAACAAGATCACAACACTAAGCAAACTACCCAAAATAAATCTGTTGCAAATATGCATGAAGCAGAAAAGGGTCAGCAGTTCAACCATCCTCTCCACATGCTTTGCTTTTCATACAGATCAATTTACAACACACATAACATACAATTTTGGGCTATCAGTTCATTTGCAGAACTGTCGATTTTATGGGTCTTAAAAGCTGATATCTCACAAAAACTGTATATGAGGAAAACTGCAGTAGTGATCTTACATCTTTTATCCCCAAAAATGTTTCCTTTTACATGACCCATCAAAATGTCAGACAACTCATCTACTAGTTTTCTACTTTTTTTTTTTTTTTTTTTGTTCTTGTAAAGGAATGAGATAGTTCTGAGAAGAGGCTGATAAGCAACAGAAACTCATGGAAGTGGAAAAATTCACGATCATAGGATTAGGCCCTGGGAGGAGGTGCGATGGAATGTAGGACCAAGATCTCCTTTTCAGTTGAGTTAATTTTTTTTGTTAGCATTGCATGAGTGCACTTTATCTCATTTGACTACTCTAAAGGTAAATTGTGAAAAATCCTGCTGCCACACAAACAGATCAAACAGATAAACACTGACTTTGCATTAAAATGGTTACTGCTAGGCATCTGGGTTAACACTTGAGTGGTCTGAGGATTAAGGTTTGCTTTTACTTTTTTGAAACACATCCTGTCATGTCACTATTAACAGATACATTAAAAAGAAACAGATACATTAAAAGAAGTATACAGAAAAAAAGGCGAGGAGTTCTGATCAGTAAGAAAACCTTTTGATGATACAGGTGGAACTGCAGTAGTAATAGTTCATCCTTCCTGCACATCCAAATGGAGAGGCCTGCAGGTCAAAAAGTTGGATCACAAGCGAAGACTTAACTCCTAACTTTGGTGAGAGCTGAAGTTTAGAGATGAATGCATCTTCTCTGTAACTGATTTATTTAGACTATTACTGATTCTCGGCTGCTCCCAGTCAGGTGCCCCTACATACAGTTGTTTTGAAATTGCAGGTTTCTTTATTTCAGGGAGATTTTTCTTCCAGAATTTTGCACTCTCATGTTCGTCTAATATGCATACCAACAATATATAGTCTTAACCCCAAATTTTCAACATTGCAGTCAAGAAAATGCAGTTGTTCTGCCTTATGGGTGACTACTTAATGGAGCTTACATCTCAAATCTACCCTAATGTTGGCTGTTGGCAATACATTGACAAACCAGAATACTTTATCTGATTTTCCCTTCTCCAGATTATACCATTTAGTGTCACTCTGACTTTGGCTTTACAGAATCATAGAATAACATAATAATAGAATAGGAACAGAATAGGAAAGATGGGAAGGACTTGTTATCAGGGCATGTAGTGACAGTATGAGGGGGAATAATTTAAACTGAAAGAGGGTAAGTCTAAATGAGATATCAGGAAAAAATTCTTTGCTATGAGGGTAGTGAGACACTGACAGGTTGCCCAGAGAAGTTGTGGATGTCCCATCCCTGGAAATGTTGAAGGACAGGTTGAAAGGGGCTTTGGGCAGCCTGGTCTGTAGGAGGTTGTCTTTGCCCATGGCAGGGGGTTTGAAATTAGATGATCTTTAACATCCTTTCCAACCCTAACCATTCTATGATTCTGTGATTCTGCATATAAGCTTTCTGTCAGATAAGTGCCTCATTTTGCATTACCTCTCCACATGAAATGAAAGGCCTGTGATTTGCCTAAAAAAATGTTTACATCTTTCTTAGCTTTAAAAAACCATGAAAGTTAAAAACCCCAAAACCCAAGCCGAACACCAGAAACTTTATTATAGTAAAATTTACAGCATATTAAAGCTGATGTTATCTTTTGAAGTAGACAGAGGGAAATGATAGCATAACATAGATCATGCTGGCTGTGATTTTATTTTACAGATACACTTTTTTCCAGTTATTTCCTTCAGTTAGCAAACTTTTAGGTTACATAATTTGATAAATTTGAGATTCAGCTTTGCTCTGAATAAAAATAAGGTTTATTGCATAGTTGTTTGTGATGTACCAACAAACAATTTTGGAATTATTTATTCCAAACAGGCATACATAGAAATTGACACAATGCATGTAGTTCATTAGTGGTTCTTAACAAAGGTTTTCTGATTGACAGTGTATTAAAAATTACTCCAAAATAAAAGTGGCTGGAATGAGAAGGGCAATCCTTATTGTATCTATATACACCTCATTCTGCTTGATTTTCTTTGAGCATTAGACCAGCCTGCTAATAATTGGGTTTCTTTTCCTCTCACACAATGCAAGGATGTAGGTTAAGCCATTCGACTTACCACAAAGATGCCTGATTGAAATCTCTTGAAGTCAAAGCGCCTCCCTCTCACAATGTAGCCAAGTACAAAAGAGAAAAATTACAAAATAGAATGTAGCGCATTTCTTCTTTTTAAGGATTTTCATCCATTTCTATTTCCAAGTTCTCTCTCCTCACTTTAAAGAGTTTGGCTGCTGCTAAACTAAGTGCTGAAAAAAATTATCATGTTCTCACCAGTCAGAACAGAAAGAGATGTTCTTCTGTCCATATTTCACTGGAGAGTCACTACTGATTGTGATGTAACGTTTCTACTAGTGTTTGTGATATAGTATCTGTTCCAAAATATTTTCCAAGTTCAAAACCATGTGAATTCAATGGTCTGGTATGATTACAATGGTATACATCTACCAAGTGTCAGCCTCATTTTGCAGTGCTTCTACCAAATTTTTTCCCATACAAAAAGCTATGTATACATATTTATACAAGTATGCATACACACAAGCACAAACATATACATATCTGTATACATATTAATGGGGAATATTCAGAATAATCAGAAAAAAACAACCCAAAACCAGAAAGTAAACCTCGTAGACTAGTGTAGCTTTAATAAGTAGTTTCATAAAATATGAAAAATGCAGCTCTATCATCTAGTTGAGTAGGCTCTTAAAAGATCCTAAGGGTCAGGTTTATTCAGGTTTCTAAGGTTTAGATTGTATTTGGCAGTTTAGCAATCAGAAATTGATCTCTAACACTCTTTCTAGCATGTTCTGGACTGGAAGAGTCAAGTTGCTGAAAGTAATAGAGATGTATTGGCAGACCTATTTGGGAAAGTCTGTACAGCTTCTTTCTTCCATGTACCTGGCCCAGCTAAGGCTATTACTGCCTATTGATTCCTTTCATAAGCAGTACATTTCATCAAAATCATCTCCACGCAAGAAACTGGTACAACACTGAGGAACATTTATTGTGCAGTCTATTATTGTCCCAGCTCACTGAACCATTCAGAATGAAGTGCATCACTGAAGCAAAGCGAGTTGAACTATAAAATCCTGAAATTAGTAAAAAAATGAAAAGATGTTTAGGCTGAGGGTTTTTCATTTAATTTTTTAAAAAGTCCTCTCTTTTGTGATGCCTCTGACTAGCAGCAAATAATTTTTCCACACTTTCTGCCATTTTTGCCTTATCTTCAGATTTTAAACTTTTGGAAGGCTCAGGTATTTAGGACTCTCTCCAAAGCCTATTACAGGGTATCTGCACTGTTTTGATGCATGTAGTGGTGCAAAACAGGTTATCTTGATTATCATAAACAGGTGGGATAGGCCAGGACATGACTGTTCTTACTTTATGGAGCTGACAGCCATAGCAGTGAGGGGAGTGGAGGCATCCTGAGGGAGAGGAGGTTTTCATTAGGTCTGTCAGGGGCAGGCCTTGGCAGCCAGGAGTAGGGCAGCTTGTGGTCCTGGGGTAGCCCCAGCCATGTGTATCAGGCACCTCTGTGGCGATGGGACAGAATGATACCAATGCAGGACATGGGTCTGTTGGTGGGGGATCAGGCCCATGGCTGGGCAAAAAAATGGCTGTGATATAGCAGGTGTGGGAACTCAGGTAGATGCTGAGCACAGGAGCCTCAGATTAAAAGCATCTCCCAAGGTAGGAGAGGGAAGCTCCTCTGAGGCTTCCTAGCAGAGATATTTGAGGAAGAGAAGCACCAACTCTATTTCAAGGCTATCAGCAACACTGCCTCTAATTCAGTGCAGAGCCCAGCCAGCTGTACCCGAGGGAGGAGGGGACTCAGGGCTATGACACTGACCCTTATTTCTAGAAAAATGAAACCACAGTGTTATTACAAGTAGGCAGATCACAAAGCAGCTGAAAAGAAATTCTGGATGATCAAATGAGTTTAAAAGGACTGCAGACTCCAATGACTCCATTAAAAAAGAAAGCCTTCCAAAGCAGTAAAAGCTTTAATACTATATGAATTCCACAGTATCAAATATGTAAATATATAAAACTCTGTTTAGCACTTACTGCAAGCTAATTTGGTATAATTTACCGTAAACTGATAAACAAGTTTAGAAATAATTTACGAAGGTCTTGAGTATGAGCTGCAAACCATATACATGGCTGGAAAGATGAAACGAACTGACCATGGTATCAGATCAGAAAGAAGATACCACGTGAAATGAGATAAACAGAGAGAATCTCTGGCATGGTGAGCAGAGTGCTAGGAGAAAGCAGTAGGTATGCTTGCCACACCTTGAACAAGGAGGAGAACTGAAGGATTTTTCTAATCAGGCAGGCACTCTTTTACTTTCAACCCTCAGAATGATGCGTAGATGTGAGGAATTTCTTATGTATTATAAAGGGGAAAATATATGCTTGTGTTACTAGCAAAAATCTCAGAGACAGAGTTTAAGTCCAGTTTCCCAAAGGCTGCAACTGTAGAAGGGTAGTATAGAAACTGTCAGTGTAACAAAGAGAAGAATGTTGGAAAGAAACCTGAATATAGGGTATTTTGTCTAACACAGGATAGATAGTATCATATATGCAATCTGGGGATGCTGTAGATGAACTTACAAAACTAAAGCCAAAAAAGGCAAAAAAGGCTAGGCAGAATACTGTATAAAGAACCTCCATCAGTAGTATCAGGAAAGAAAAAGGGAAAAATCATCCTCTGTGTGGCAATCTGAATCAAAAGCAATCAGGAGATGAAAGCACTTACCAATCAGTGAAGTGCAGTTGAACAGTGAAAAAGAACTTCTGGCAGGTAAGTGCTTCAGCCTTCTCTATAAGAACTTAGTAACCTCACATCAAGCTCTTCTATCCTTCCTCAGTGCTGGGTGTCATTCTCCAATACAAAAAACTACGAGTCTTTGTAGGTGAGAACGGTAGAACAGGAATCTGAATGATTTGTGATGCTGAAACAAAGAACACTTTACCCTAGTCACCAGTGGAAATACCATTCAAGCAATCATGGTTTGTTACAAGAAAAATAGGTTGAGATGGAATTGATCAGATTTAATTGTAAGCCTTTCAAAGTTAGATATCTACTGTTAGCAACTTACTGGAGGTATCTTTACAGATGACGCAGAAAAAGAGGCATCTCCAGGGGGTGATTCTTTCGTCTATTTTAGACACTGATGTTAGAGCAGATTTATCACTCTGCAGTGATGCCAATTCCTTTCCATTAACTCTAGAAAGAAACTGTGTGATGACCGTAGACTACAATGAATGACTTTTAGATGCTCTAAAGTTAGTGACATGAATCCTATATTAAATTAGTAAATTAAAAGAATAGGAATTTTGCCCTCCTCCTCTACACATAAGGTGTGTTAATGGATTAACCAGATAATCACTAAGGGAAAACAACTAAATCTTCAGGAAAGGACTTTGAAAAGAAATATGCTGCTTTTTTTAAAGAGTCATGAAAAAAATAAGATTTTTTTTTTTTTCTTTTTCTACCATGTCCTCTCAAAGCTTTCTTCTGGGATCACATCTCTCCCACAAATTTAAGATGCTTTGGATGTGACAGCAGTATTGATACTAATAATATTGCTCATTCAGGAATCAGCTTTTGTCCTGGTCACATAATTTAATAGTGGAGCAAGAAGATTGCCTAAATCTTTGACTGTATATATTTCTGTATTTGTTTTTCAGTTGTCTGTAGTAAGGTTTTTAATCAGATTATCAATTTAGGACAAATCTGATGATGTTGGTCTCTTTTATTTATGTAGCTAAGTTTAAAAATTGCATAGAATTCAATCCCTTGCTATAAAACCAAGTGGTCCTGACTCATGTGCACAGTGTTTATAGCTAACTTCATCAAGAGCACATCTGTATAGCAGGGAAATCTAGTGGAAACAATGCAAACCAGAGCATTTGGGAAAGCTAATATTTAACTAATCAGGGATCAAATATTTGAATTTATTCCCAGAACCATTTTTTAATTGCAAGTATAGACCTGAAGTTCCTACAGGTTTTAAGAAAGGAAGCATCTGTTGGAGCAGAGGCCTAAATCAATGTTTTCAGTGACAGAAAACTTTTAACACAAACTTTAGAAGCAGAAAAGTCATAGCCATATAAACCTTCGCATATTCTCTATCTGTAGTAATACTAGGTATATTTGATGACTGATCATGTTTTCTGCACACATCTTAGGATTATTGGGTTTATTAGCCTCTGCCACATTCAGTGAAAGACTAATAAAAATTAAATATGCTCTGGTAATAATGTGGTGCAACTCTATTTGCATTTCACATTTTTGTTCATGCTGAGCAGTATTTTAGCTGAAGAGTCCCTGAGATATCAGATGGGACAAACTGCTTTACATTATCATCATTTTTATCCATGCATCTCAAAATACTTGCCAAGGGTAAAATCATTGTCAATTTGGTTAAACTCACCACACTAAAGAGTTTATGTGACTTGCCCAGACTCAATAATACCACCGCCAACATCAGTGGCCTCCCAGTAGCAGTAAATCAACTGGGAGAAACACATTCAGTGTCTCCTTTGTATCAGAAATGCCAGGAGTGGCCTGCTAGGTATGTGCCTGTGAATACAACTGTGTATGAATGCTATATAATATAGTAATAAGTCTTATACATGCACAACATTAATTGTCACCTTGTAGTTAATTTCATGTAGACATACAATGAAGTCTTGTGGCTCTGAGTCTGCTGGCTTTTGCGGATTTTATTCAAATCCTTAGTGTATGCAGAGCGCAGGGGTTTTTTGTATCTGAATGCGCTACTGTTACTGCTAAAGCTTCTTAAAAAAACCCAAACCAACAAAACAAAAAACCAAAGAATCCAAACAAAAATGCCTAATGAGAGGAACAACAGCCAGAAGGCGAGACAAAGACAGAACATGAGAAATCTTAGTTGGCAGGTCCAGCCAGCCACAACGGAGTGATAGGGTGGGAATTTGTTGAGAGGGCTTTTCAGGATGCTGCTGTCCACACAGAAAACAGGGAAGGCATTATGCAGTTCAGAGCACAGCCTTTTGTTACTGCTTCTCTCAAATGCCTATGCATGGCAGCAATAGTTTTTCCTCATGCTATTTATACTTGTGTCTAAACAGTAGCCAGTCATCTTTATACACTTAAAATCTCCTGGAAGGGGAGGACTGTACTTTCAAACACAGTTGCTTTAGTTACTTGCAATATTTTCCAAATGGTAAATAAATCTAACATTCTAGCTAGTGACGTAAGTTACCACCACTTGTTTGACAAGAGCTTTCAAGAGCAAGGGGTGAGAAGTTTTCATTTGTCACAGTGGAGACTATATAAAAAGCAAACAAAAATGAGTGAGAAGTAATATCTAGATGATCTACAGCAGTGGATGTTGTGTATGTGCCATTGTGCAGAATTTCAGGAAGCTGCTTCTGCACCAAACAGGACTTTGCAGAGGTTTACGTGCTTATTCTGTGCACTTTGGCCCGCTTCCCAAAGGAAGTATTGAGGCCTAAATTCATTGAAAGAAATAGAATCGAGATGCATAAATACCTTTGAGGACTCAGCCTTGTCCAATTACATCCTATGAAAACCCTGAAGTATAACCATAGTAGAAAATTAAACAATGCCAGGCAATGTTCCCAGGTACTGAAACATAATCATTAATACTGTTAAATTTTTAACCTAGTCTCTGGCATGATTTCATCCTGTGCCAAAGGATTCTTGGCCATGGGTTATGAGTTTTCATGGAAGTAGGATCATTCTTAGGAAGTAGTTTCGATACAGGCACCTTGTTCTGGAGTGTGGAAGAGTTTATTAGTGGGGACATAGGCTTTTTCAAGCCAAGTGAGAGAAAGTGTAGCCCTGTATATGTATATGGAGGTAGCCTGAATGGCTCTGGGAGAGGTTGAGAAGCAGAGCTGAAGGTTCAGGACTGCCTTCAAACCAAAACAGGGATTCCCCAGGGAACAGAAAATTCATTACATTTCCAGGAATGACAGAAAGACAAACGGGGAAAAATCATGTGCATCCTATAGTAAATCTGTCATGGCAAAGTACAAATCCACTCAAATTCATGATTTAATTTGAAGTGATCTTCTGTTAGCTTACAGATCCTTGGCGATAATAATGAAAGTGTATGTGTCTTTCAGAAGGGCACTGAAACATGATGAAATACTTTGGCAATGACAGGGGCGGGGGGGAATACTGCACAGTACCGTACATGTCAAAATCCTACTGAACCAGAATTATTTGCGCTGCTGAATCTGGCCTCTATTGCAAGAGACTATTTTGTGCATATATATCACTATACAATATAGAAAACATACCTAATAATAATCTGTATCATCCATATATGTCTCCCTTAATAAAAAATACAGGCCATGCTGGTTCGATTTTTGTTCTTCTCATTTTCAATCCTAATACAATCCTTAAAAAAAGCTGGTTTTTACTGTTGAAGCTGCATGAAGAATATACATTTCTATGATTTTTCTAGAGCTTTTATGGAACGTTCTTTTTCATTTACTTTTTGATTAAGTGAAAATTGTGTTTGGATGTCTATAACTGCTTTACTGAGATTAACTGGCTCATCTTAATATTTTTTATAACATTGCACATAAAATAAACATGATATGTTTATTGTCAGTTTTACTTATGTGCTTTTTTGGTTTTGGTTTAGGTAGGGTAAAAAAAAATTCACTTTCTGCTTTTTGTTCAGGAAACTGTTTACAAGTCTGAGATATCTATCAGAGAAATTCCAGGAATCTATAAGGGCTATTTTAAGAAAATATTTTTACTTGTAATGATTTCAAGAGTTCCAAGTAGTATTTGAAAGTTTCAAAATATCTGTATGTTTTAGTATTAATTTCTTGAGAATGTGGTGCATTAGAAGGTTTTTTTAATGTGTTTTTAACTGAAAAACAATCTTTTAAATTAAAATAGATTTGCCTACTTCTACTAGTAATAGTTTTTCAGTAGTTAGCCTGACAAGTCCTCATGACCAATACATTTTTTGAAGGTTTACTAGACTCTTCTCTGCTAAGGATGTTTAAACATAGGAGATAAACATGGTGCTTCCTTCTTCTTTGACATGCCTTTCCTTTCAAAGAGATTCACAGAACATGTATTTTTCTTCATAAGGATTGTTTGTATTTTGATTTCTAAGAAAAGGTCTCTCTTTCCCTCACCATCCGCAATCTTGTAATGTTTTAGTCCATTTTGAAAGAGTGCATCAAACACTACAACAGGTCAAAAACTTCCATGATCAGGTGGTTAACAAAACCTATTCGTGCAGCAAATGGCCAGCTAAAATTACCTTGCACTGTAAACTAGAGTGAAGACAGTTCTGCATGCCATTCCGCATGTCCTGTGATTTCTGCTCTTATTTGTACTCAGCCACTTTATCTTTTACACTTAAAGAAAATATATTTATGAGGAAGGAGTTTATCTGTTTGTGATAACTGACTTTCCAAATAGTTTTTGCCAGGTGCTGTTGTAGAAATCTACTAGCTTCTCCACAAATTCTGTGCTGCTGTCTGCTTAACAGATTGTCTGCTGTCTTCCATCTTTTGCAAAGAATAAGAAATCAAAAAAAAAAAAACCAAACCCAAACAAAACAAAGATTCTTTTATGTCCAATTGCTATTCTCCAGGTTTTAGGAAATGTCATTTAACTTTCTGTGTTTAATGTGGTGACTACCCAGGAGCTTGGTGAGCCTGGCAGCCTTGGCAGGAATTCTTGACAGCTTGTCAAGCCTGAGGCTACTGCATGTTGTCTTCCCTCTCAATAATTAATAATTAATTAGAAGACATGATTTTTTAATGATGGACTGATTTAAATGTACTGAGTTTGGTGGGATTGTATTTTCTAAAACACTAATTTTTTGAAAGCAAGAAAGACAAGTAAGAGGAGTGATGTACATGCTTTCAAATAAGTCAGACAAAAGTCACTGGAGGAATAGAGGCCTATCGTAAACATACATTCATCTGCATATATAAGGATGCATTTGCACATAAGGATTTTAGTCCCTGCTGGCCAAACACAAGTAACTAAGTACCTGTTTGCAAGCCCAGAAAATCAAACACAGCCTGAGTCACCTCATTTAAGGATTTCCCATGCATGCGAAGCACAAATCCCAAAACAGGATTTATTCTTATTTTTTTTAATCAGTTGTTACATTCTGAGGAAATGTAGGGAAATTATGGCCTTAATTTTCAAAGACACTACATAAAGCCACAGAACAGGAAAGGAAAAAGGAAGCCATTGTTAATTAATGCGAATCCAGCATTCTTCTGGTATGCTTCATTTCCATGCTATAATATTCATTACATATTTACTACATGTTGCACACTATCTACTATATACTGTATATTGTATGCTGTGTATTATATCTATTTCTGGTTTGTATACTTCCATTTACATTTCATTTAGCCTTTTGCTCTCTTCTTTCAGTGTCCTAAGTTCAATGAAGGCTTTAGATTTTGCTGCACTACCGGCGGAAGTTCACAAGCACCCCTTGGAGCACAGTCTCCGGCTTTAAAAGATACATCTGTTTTCCACACCCGCTGCCTAAGGAACACCTTTCAGAGCAACAAGAGGTCATACGAAATATACCCAATAGAGAAATGTTTGGAACAGTTCTGGTTGAAGTCCCTTCCTCTGTAGACATTAGATGGTTTTTTATCAAAACCTGTTTCCCTATATTCAGGATTCAGAAAATGCTCCTACAGAGAGGTACCTGCATGCTTCATCAAGACACAATATCAGCTTGGTTTCCAGGAACATTGCATCTACAAAGAAACAGAGCTTCTCCTGGGGTGATATTATTCGCTTTTATGCAGATGATAAAATATCAACAGTTGAGAAGCGATTTTACACTATGCACAATAGCAGCATGACAGCTCCATACTGAGCTGCAGTCTGTATTATACTAAGCCTCCCTGAATGAAACTATATTTAGTTTAGTAAATGCAATTCTGCTTCTGTTATTCCTTCAAGGGAGGGAGAGGAGTCATCAATATTAATCAATATATTTATTAACTTTGAGACACCAGTGCCTTTTTGTAACTATTTAACATTTTTTTAACATTTGTGAAATCTTCTGTTTCTGTTATTAAGAAATAGGACTACATCTGTAAACATCTGTTCCCACACCTTCAGACTTGTTAGCACTCTCAGTAATTACCACCTAAAGGATGATCCAACCACGAACAGAGGCATTTCCACGTATGTGTAATCTGGTACTTGAGAGTAACTCTTAATCATCTAGCAGAAAAGTTCAATACGAGAATAGAAGTATTGCCTTTTTGGTTATTTTGGTTCTTCTTTTACTATCATTATGTGGCAAATATCACCAGATAATGATGGTGTAAAAAGTTGTGATCTTTTAGTCCTTTGAAAAGGAAAATGTATCTGCACAAAAGGAGTACCCAATTTATCTCATTATTTAAATTCAGTTGCTGAAGTTGAATTCCTTTTGAGGATAAAGACTCAATTGATGGATTGTAATTTCTGAGGCAAATTAATTTCTTGTTGGACCAGTCTAGCTTGTTTGCCATATCATGTGAAAATAAATCTCAGGGACCATCCAAACTTGTGTTTCTTCCCCTTATAAGAATTTAAGGTGTCAGTGTCCGATATCTTGTTACAGGCACTTTTTGGTGAAATGATAATGCAACTGTAAGAATCGCAGAAATACCATTTTCTGACAAAAAGAGGATGGGAATAGGTCTTGACAGGTTGACTAACTTATTTCTGCCGAAAGTCAGTAATGACTGTGCCAATGTTGTTCTGGATGGTTGTTTTTATCAATCTGCTCACAAAAATTTCCAGTGATGGGTACTGGATGCTGACTTGATGATCTCTTTGAGTGCTTCAGTATTAATGCTACAAGAGATTTCTGTTTTGTGTGTGTAACATAAATTTGCCTTCCACATCATTCCTTAACTTGATGTCATAAGTCGTGTCAAAAAAATAGACCAAAATGTGTCAGAGAAAATGCTTTAAATGCTTCCCTACACCTTTAACTGACATTTTCTAGAGCACCCCGAAAAATGGTGGCTTATTATTTCAAAAATTTTAGTGTGCATTTTTGTGCAATTGTTGAAGTCTGTAATGTAAGGGTTGTGTACCTGTGTATACATGTGCTGTGGTTTAAGCTTAGTCGTAAATTAGAAAAGCATGTAGCCTGCTTGTTTTCCCCCGCAACCTGTCCTTCTCCCCTCCCCCCCCCACCACTCCCGGAGGGATGGGGAGGAGAATGGAAAGAATGCAACTCCCACGGGTTGAGATAAGAACAGTCCAGTAACTAAAGTATAACACAAATCACTGCTGCTACCA
>WYDI02004887.1:0-32377 GCA_009867235.2 Psittacus erithacus
GGAAATTTTATCTGAGAACTTGTTGCAGCCACATGCCAATCAGCATTTTTAAATTTTGCGATCACTGGTTTGTATAGCTTTATTGTGCTTCCATATTCAGAGGCACTGGCAAAGTTCATTTGTGTGGTGACCAGCAAATAGTAAGGACATCTGACATTTCTTAATTTCTCAACAATTTCTCTTTTTCTAGCCTTACATGTTACACTTGGGTTATACATTTCATTATTTTCCTCTTCTTTCAGTTTTTTGATATTTATCTTGCGATACTTATCTTTCAGATATTTGGCATTAAAAAGTAATGACAAATGTTAAAATTGTTAGGAACTGCAAGTTATGTAGTAAAGACAGAAGGGAGGGTAGAAAAGAGACTGACCTCTGTTTGAAGTCAGCATAGAGGATTCTGCTGGGAAATCCCTTCCTGCAAATCCTGATGCCTTCCAGCACACCGTTACAGCGCAGCTGGTGCAGCACTAGTTCGTGCTCCATTGCACCTTAAGCAAATAATACTTCATGTTAAAGCATTGAGAATAATGGCTGCATTGCAGTACTGTTTCTCTTTACTTGAGGTTCTTACCAGGTGTTTTTGTTTCATTGGGGATGATACAGCGCACAAAATGGGGGTGAGTGCTCCTTAGATTGGTCATCAGCTTGTTTAGGTTCTCCTGTGGGTTCATGAGTAAAGCTTTTTCATTAACAAATGATATCTCCACAGTTACACTGTCAAATGTGAGAAAACTGTTAGAAAGTTACAATGAATTTATTTTTGCCACCTATAGCCATGTTTTCTTCTTCCTTTCAGTCTTAAGCATGAGAGAAAATCACAAAACTGTGTAATGTGTTCTCATGAGACTGAGGGATGCACATACTCAGACAAGACGCCTACTGACGACAGTGAAGAAAAGTTTGTGGCAAAAATCATAATTTTGAGTGAAAGATGATTCTCACTGAATGGAAGATGCTGGCTATTGATCAGCATGGAAACAAAACCAAAAATAGGACAATAGGTAAGAGGTGCAAGGACTAGTTTTGCAGAAAGGGATGGGAAGGGGAAGGTTAATGGCATTAGGTGCTACTTGTGAAGATATATTTGGTTGATCAGGGGAAGGCAAGAAAGACTGCCTGTTCACTTAGAATGGGGCCCACAAGTCACAGAGAAAAGGCAAGAGTGGCAGATCCCAGAGCACCACTTTCTAGAAGTGCTTCTAAAAGCAAACCCATGATCTCTCTTTGATTTTAGCAATTCATTTTTTTAGCTAGGGCCTAACAGTTCCCAGTTTAGCCTTGTTTTGATGCAGCAGCAAAGCTGCTCGAGTACTTTTTTTATAGTGTGAAAAACTCTTCAGGATGCCAGACAGTATCTAGATGCATACAAGTTCTGAAATGAAAGTGTATTCATCTGCCTTAAGCTCTGTCCATTGGTGGCATTTCCCTATTGCCTTGTCTTCATACGTATAATCATGTGCAAATACACATACATTTGTATGTGGAGATCCAGACTTGAGATTCCCTGTAAATGAAATTGTAGCCCGACCTAAGTACTTTTTCCAAAATTGAAAGAAAGGCTAGATCAAGATGTACCTTCTTGAGCTGACCTCAGCTGACCTGCAGTCAGTTCTTTTATAATGAAATGAAGAAATGTTCTTGGTGTCTTGGTGCAGAAAAATGTTCATAGGTGCAGTAAACCAGCCTTGTTGGAGTTAGTGTGAGGTTTCACAATCTTTAACCAAAATTAAAATTAAAATAGAGAGGGAGATGGAGAAAATAGAGAGAATGACTTTCATACTTACCCTGAAAAGAGCTGATACAGTCTGGAAAGAAGAACCCTTCTTCTTGCCTCCCTTCTTGCCACCGCCGCCACCACCAGCCTCTGAAGAACAGCAAAAAAAGGATGGTTTTAGAACTTTGTTTTGCAAAAATTTTTCTCTGTCAGACTCCAAGAAGCTTCCTTATATGTATCAGTCATGCTAAGAAAGGAACCTAGGAAGCAGTAAGAAACAGAGTCAACACTCTACCTAAAGGAACACAGGACCAAAGGTGTGTGATGATCCAAGAGATTATCATGCCTGAGTGGAAAGCCTGAAATAGATTTAATCTTTCCCTTTACTGAAAAATTGAAGACATGGGAGACTCTGAACAACATGCAGTTTCTTTAAAACACTCCAGCTGATAAAAATATGAATTTCACAGAACTGACCTGCTTCTCCTCCAGCAGATGCAAAAAGTAAGGCCAGTGTCTTCATGGATGATTTCTGATACAGCCCCACAACAGTTTCATTCAGGGGGTCCTTGTTCTTGTCAAGCCAGCCAGTGATATTGTAGTCCACCGTGCCAGCATAGTGCACCAGCGAGAAGTGAGCTTCAGCCTTTCCTTTGCCAGGCTTGGGCTTCTGGAAGTTGTTGGACTTGCCCAGGTGTTGGTCATAGAGCTTGTTCTTGAAAGAGGTGTCAGTTGCCTTGGGAAACATGCACTCCTCTTCCAGGATGGAGAAGATGCCCATGGGCTGGGAAAAGCAGAAGGAAGAAGGAAGAGGTGAAAAGGCAGAAAGTATCAAAGATAAAGAAAAAGTTTCCTGAGGGGAACAACATTAAATCCCCGCTACCAGGGATTTTTCTTCTCCGTGGAGCAAATTGTAAAATAGTCTAAGCTTGCAATGTATTTGTAATGCATGTACAATATAATACTTATCCTTTTAAGCCACACTTGTAACGATACAAAAGATTAATGCATTTCTGACATATTAGGTTTGAATTCCACAAATACCTTCTCAATGAGCTCAATGCAGGCAGCCAGGTCCATCCCAAAGTCAATGAATTCCCATTCAATTCCTTCCTTCTTGTACTCTTCCTGCTCCAGCACGAACATGTGGTGGTTGAAGAACTGTTGCAGTTTCTCATTAGTGAAGTTGATGCACAGCTGCTCCAGGCTGTTGAACTGCACAATTGCAAATAAAGATTACTATTAATGTAAATTTAAACAGTTGGGGGAAAAAGAACAGTACTGGCTTTTTGTATCAAATCACAGCAGGATCTGCAATTGTTTCTTCTTTACTCAATCAGGAGTTTGGAACTGCTGTCAGTGTCTCTTTTGTCAATCTGAACTTTACCTGAATGTTTATGACCCCTTGAAGTTTGGGCCACTTGTCAGACTTGTCAGTTTTGATAGCTACTAGACTGGGCTAATTCAGTTACTGGAGAGCCTGAAGTGCAACAGTTTATCCAACATTTCCAAATGCTGATTTCAAAGCATGTCCCGAGAATTCTAATCACAAGTTTTGATGAAGGAACTGATGTCTCTGCACACAGGTATGAAATGCCGTGTTAGTCTACTGTTTGTAAACAGTAGAAAACCCTGCATTTATAGATTTCCACTGGTATATGTGCAACACCAAATCTTACTCCAATTAAAAATCAGTGGGAATTATGATACATGCAATCTCAAAGGATCAAACCATTTCTGAGAAAAAAAAACCCACATAATTCCTTCTAAAGTGTTTTGGCATATAACAGAATTACTTCTAAAGGCATGGTAGTAAAACACTGTTCTTACATCAAAGATCTCAAAGCCAGCAATGTCCAGGACACCAATGAAGTACTGTCTGGGTTGTTTGGTGTCCAGCTGTTGGTTGATGCGAACAACCATCCACAAGAACATCTTCTCAAAGACGGCTTTTGCCAGAGCACCAACTGAATTGTAGACCTAAAATAAAAAAAACAGAAGGCTCGTAGTTATTATGTAAATCAAAAGAGGAAGGCAAGAGGTTGTGTCAGCAAAATGGGGAGTTTTCTTACCTGCTGCACAGTTTGACCCTTGGTCACGTATTCATTCCCAACTTTGACTCGGGGGTAGCAAAGGGCCTTCAGCAGGTCAGCTGAGTTCAGACCCATCAAATAGGCAGCCTTGTCAGCCACTAAAGACCAAAATAAGGTACCAGCAGACATTAGTGTTCCTTTAAAACAAGTATTAAAACTCAGTTCTGGTAAAGATAAAAAGGTAAAAAGTGCAAATTATGCCTTTACAAATAAACATATAAGCCTGAAACAAAGTTTGGCATTTAACTTTCTGCTATTGCTTTTACTGCTGAATTAAAATGCTGCCAGCAGACACAGTATGTAATCATCATACAAAAGTATAGCAGATTTATGCATGAATGTTGGACATGATCTTATGGTCTGAAATTGTGTCAAGAGACATTTAGGCTAGAAACTGAGGAAAAGTTCCAATGAGTAAGGATAGTGAAATACTAGAATAGTTTGCATGTTTTCCTCAGTGTTCTCAAAAGCAGATAGAAAGATGGCACAGTAAGCAGGGTCTGCAGGGGATGGAGAAGATGCACTGCCACACTTCACTCTCAGCTTCATGAGCAAATAGAATGAGCAAAATAAAAGACACTGAGAAATATGTTCATAGGTTCTGAGTAATCCTCAGAAGAGGATTCCAGTGTCTCTGCCACAGAACTGATTTCAATGGAATCAGTGCATACTACTCCAAATATTTCCACTGCAAAATGTCGTCACCTAAGTAAAGTTACAAATATTGTTTGTAACCTATTCTACTATTACTGTTCATTATTATGAGATTCCTTTTAATTTTACTCCTTCTAGCCACTTTACAATACAATACTAGCATGTGTGGAAATGTGCAGGCGGAGTCAATGATTCGGACCATAAATTTTACTGCCTGTGTTAGTGAGTGCTCTGGTATAGGCTTTGCTAGTACCTTCTGTGCCATCTGGCTCTGCCTGCTCCTCACGCTGCTTCTGTTTAAACTTCAGGTTGCCATAGTGCATGACAGCCCCTGTCAGCTTGTAGATGGCTGTCTTCTCATCAGGAGTGAAGCCCAGGATGTCAATGGCACTCTAACAAAAGAATCATGAGTAAATACCATGCCTGGTAAAGGTCCCAATCTGCCTGATAACTTCAGTGCGTTACTTACATCTGTGGCCATCAGCTCTTCCTGGTCGTTAATGCTGGGAACCGTGATCTCACCTTGACTCACATACAGATAGTCATAGGGATTGGTGGTGATCAGTAACATCTCTGGAAAGAAGGGCAAAACGCATACAGATCAATGGTAGTTGGCACATAAAGAGTTAAATGTTGTTCTGTGAGCTTTGTCTGGAGAAGTCAGTGATCTTTCCTACCAATTAGCTCTGGCTTCTTGTTGGACATGATCTGATAGAATATGTGGTAGCTTCTTTCTGCCTTGAGCTGGAAAGTGACTCTGGACTTCTCCAGCAGATCTGGCAAGGATGGTAGGACAGAGTTAGAGCCAGAACCGAGGAAGGCTGGAAGGCAAGGGATAAGGCCGGGAGGGACACTTACATGTTTCAATGTCTGCTGAAGCCAGTTTTCCCGTGGCACCAAAATGGATTCTGATGAACTTACCCTGAAAGAAGCAGAAAAGCCAATGGAGCTCTATCTGACCAGTCCTGATAGCGAGAATATTTGAGTCAGCGTGCTGACAGCTGAAAGTAATTTAGTGCCAGGCAACAACTTACAAAGCGTGAGGAGTTGTCATTCCGCACGGTCTTGGCATTACCAAAAGCCTCCAGCAGTGGGTTGGCACTGATGATTTGATCCTCAAGTGTCCCCTAAAATAGAAATCTTCTTGTCATGATAAAGCTCATCAATGAATTTGATAGGTGCATGTTCCTACCCCTAGGATCTCACCTGCATTTTGCCTGACGTCTGCTCTTCCTTCTTCTTGTCCCCGCTTGCTGCAATTGTTGCAAAGTACTGGATGACACGCTTCGTGTTCACAGTCTTCCCTGCTCCGGATTCTCCGCTGTGCAACCAACAAGAGAAGCAGAGAGCGTGTGGTCAGGCAGGAGGCCCCCTGACACCGGGCAGCCCCACAGGGACCAGAGCAGGGAGTGTACTTACGTGATCAGGATTGACTGGTTCTCGCGATCTGTGAAGGAGTCAGAAAGAAATAGATTTTGTAAATGAAGAACAAAAACAGACCGAAAATTAATGTAGTACGTGCAAGTTATGACAAGAAAAGAATTCTGCATGGTTTTCTTCCCTTTTTGCTATTCTTTTTTAGTATTTCAATTCCTTGCAAAGCAATTTGTACCATATTCTTACCTCTAACCATGCTCACAACACATTTGCATCTAAGCTAGTGAGATATGGGTTTGATGGGTGGACTGTCAGATGGTTAAGTAATAGGCTTGATACAAAACGTTGCATTCAAAGGCTCAATGTACAAATGGTTAATGAGTTGTGTCACACAGGGTTTTGTACCGGACCATTACTATTTAATAACTCCATCAATGACATACATAGTGGGATTGAATGCAGACTTAGCAAGTTTGCAGATGACACCAGGCTGAGTGGTGCAATTAATGCACTGGTGGGAAGGGTTTCCATCCAGAGGTACCTTTACAAGCTTCAGGAGTGGGCCCATATGGACATCATGAACTTCAGCAAGGTGAAGTGTGAAGTCCGGCTCTCAATTATGGGAATCTCCAGTATCAGTCTAGACTGTGGGATGGCTGCCATGAGAGCAGCCCTGTGGAGAAGGATTTGGAGGTACTGGAAGATGGCAATGTGCACTTACAGCCCAGGAAGCCAACCAGATCCTGGGCTACATGAAAAGAATTGTGGCCAGCAGGGCAAGGTACATGATCGTGTCCCTCTGCTTTGCTTTTGTGACACCCCACCTGAAGTATTCCCTTGGGTCTATAATACAAGAAAGACATGGACCTACTAGAGGTGGTCCAGGTGAGGGCCATGAAAATGAATCGAGCTCTGGAGCACCTCTCTTGAGGTGATCCAGAAAGGCTGAGAGAGTTGGAGTTGTTCAGACTGGAGAAAAGAAGGCTCCAGGGAGACATTATTGTGGCCTTTCAATACTTAAAGGGAACTTACAAGAATGACAGAGAAAAACTTTTTACCATGGTCTGTAGTGACAGGATGATGGCCTGTAGTGACAGAACAAGAGGCAACAGCTTTAAACTGAAAGAGGGTAGATTTCATTTGGATATAAAGAAGAAATATTTTATGATGAGCATTGTGAGACAGTGGAACAGGTTGCTTAGAGAAGTTGCGGGCGCTCCATCGTCACAAGTGCTTCAGGTCAGGCTGGAGAGAACTTTGAGCAACCTAATCTAGTGGAAGATGCCCCTTCCAATCCCAGAGGGGAGGACTACATGATTTTTAAATCCTTTTTCCAGCCCAAAGAGTTCTATGATTCTACGACTCTATAGTACTTTTCTGTGGACATCAAAAAACTGTGAAAAGTCATAAGGTTCCTCCCTACTCCACTCTGTGGCCTTTTTTTTCTCCTGCATTAATTTTCTGAGACACAGATCGTATTTAGAGAGGGGCAATAAGAACACATGACAAAAGAATCCTGAGGCTGGTTAATAGTTCTGAACTCAACAGCACAGGGAAAGAGGAATGAAATGGTAGAAACAAAACTAGCATCAATATATAATTCTATTTTAATTTTTGTGTCATGATTTTATCAAGACAAATCTGAATTTGTGATATAGATGTTTTCTATAACCCTGTGGTGAAAATAATTTGACATCACTAGACGGAATTTTCACATCATATATGGATTTCATACCCTGCTCAGTTTCAATATTTCATTAAAAGCGTAATTATATTCCCTGCTCCACCAATTCCATTTGGCTGATTGGGATTCCTGAAAACTATCTGTGGAAATATACTTCCTTTTTAGAAATATTAGCATGAAAAATTCCTGTTTCAATTATCAGTGATTAATACTATGACTGAAACAAAACGCTAATGGTGCCTTAAGAAAAGGAAACTCTGTGGTTACTCTTAAAATATCTTTTTGATAGAATCCCTCTGACAGCCACTCACCTGTTAGAATGAACTTAAATAAACAAGCAAATGACAGAGCACCTCACTGAATGCAGGAGTGTGTTTCACTTAGAACAGTAGAAACAATGGTATGAAGATAATAAAGCACACAGTGTATGTGTGCATCAGAACTATGAAAGCTTTCAAGAAGTCTCCTCACATTACTGAGACAGAGCATTACTGAAACAAAACCACTCACCAGTCAGCATGAACTGATAGGCATTATCAGAGATGGAGAAGATGTGTGGAGGGGCCTCCTGGCGCTTCTTGCCTCGGTAGGCCAACACCACCTCCGGGTTGTACACCGGCAGCCACTTGTAGGGGTTGACGGTGACACAGAAGAGACCCGAGTAGGTCTGTGAGGAAGGGAGACAGCACGTTGGCTTCCACTTAGCCTGGCAGAGCAGTTCCTCCCAGCTACCCAGAGGAAGACTGCTGCTGGTACTTACGTAGATCATCCAGGCTGCGTAACGCTCTTTGAGGTTGTACAGCACAGCGGGTTCGTGGAGGTGGGTCATCATGGCCATGTCCTCGATTTTATCATACTTGGGAGGGTTCATGGGAAAGATCTGATCATCCTTCACAGTCAGGGTCTGTCAGAGGAAAGAAAGGTACATGCGTGTCATCTAGGAGCTCAAAATGGGAATTTCATGTTGTTTATAAATCTTGCATTTTGCCCACCTCTCCAGCTTCAGTCTTGACAGTGACCTTCCCTGATTCTTTGCTCTGGATTGTGCTTTTCACATAGGATTCCTTAGGATGCGCCACAAAGACTGATGTCTTAGCATCAAAAGGCTTGTTCTGTGCCTCTATTCTCTCCTTTTCTGATTTTCGGAGGTAAGGAGCTGCCTCTCCAAAGATGGCCATCTCTGAGTCTGACGACATGGCTGCACTTTATTGAGTGCAGCACAGCACGGAGCTGAAGTGGAGAGACAAGGGACAGCATTGAGTGAAGGAAGCAATGCCTTAGCACTGCACACCTGACTCTCTGTAGTGTTCTCTGCCTATTCTTACAACTTCTGTCTTTGTCTTATCTGTTTTTCACTCTAGATATCCTTTAATTTTGTTAGATCCTAAATAAGATGTGTCTTTGATTTGTATTAACTTTCTTTTCCTTAGTCCTGTTTATATGTTCAATTCTTGAGATCTTACAGTGTGTTAGTATGGTCTGCAGAAAAATTAGACTAATTGGCATAATACAAAAATTCTTAATACAAAGCAGCAGATACCAAGGGAACTAATCTTATTGAAATCTTGAAAGTCCACTTACATCCTTTCTTTCTTGCACATTTTAGGCCATGTAATTTGCATCAAATATAGAAGATGAGCAACATTAAGAAAAAATGTGTGAAATAAGCAGAAGCACAGGTGTGAATTGTCTACGCAAAGCTCTTTTTCAGTCAGAAATTAGACAGCTAGCTTCTCTGGTTTTTCTGTTTCCCATTTCAAGCTGATCCTTTAAGATCAACTTGTATCAAAAGAGGAAAAATTATCAATAAAAAATACTAAGAGGCATTTGACAATATCTCTCTTTTTGCAATGTTCATTCATCTTCTTTTCCCTGGATTTCTGTTTACAGTTAATCTGCTTTAAATAGTTCTGTGCGTGGTAAAAGGTCATCTATTTTCCAGCAGGTACGAAACAAACGTGTCCAGTGCAGTTATGCTATTTTAGGCACTACACCTCAGATAGAATTGCACTGCATTAGCATGCACAGATGTAAAGGGGTGTGGGAAATGCCCTTACTGCTGCATAAAAAATACAAAAGTAATAGAATCATAGAATTATGGAATAGTCTGATTTGCAAGGAACCTTAAAGATCATCTAGCTTCAACACCCTGCCACGGGCAGAGACACCTTCCACTAGAACAACTTGCTCAGATCCCCATCCAACCTGGCACTGACAGGGATATCTATTCCTTAGAGTAGGTAAAACAGTCTTACCTCTTGTGATACCAGCTGCCCCTCAGGCTGGAGCTGGTCAATACTGAAAAACAGAAATGACAACTTCCTTCTTATTTTGCATGGAATCCCAAGGGCAAAAATATGCTGGCGACTTGAAAGCGGAAAGAAAATCTATTGATACAGATAGTCCTTTGATGAAAGCAGTGCCACAAGCAGCAGGATTGCAGTGGCAGTCTGCTAGCACCCAGCCCTCCATACTCTTACCTTGAAGCTTTCCGTGGAGACAGAACACACTTGGTCATACCAGCACTTTTATAGATTCTGGTCTGCATATACAACTCCCTCCTCCTCTTTCTTAGGTCAAAAAATTTTTGGCAAAGCATTGTTTGGCAAACTTGACCGAGTGCATGATTCCCATTCGTGCTAATGGATATATTTAGAAATATATGAAGTCTTACTAGCTATGTGAATAAATCTCCTATAAATATTTTGACTAGGAATCTGAAAGGAGGAAGTGCTGTCCAGCAAATAGAGCAGGACACTGGGACTTGAACAGTTGGCTTCTCTTCTCCTGAATCCGAATTGCTGTTTGACATTAAAGATTTATGTATCTCAGGACTCAGAAGTAGTGGGAGGGATTACTGTTATAAAGAGCATTGGGGAGATTCTATTCTGAAATATCCTGGAAATAAAGAACAGAAACAATCTAGTCTAGTCTTAATTGAAAGTTTGGACAACCATATCACGCTTGTGCTACTGCACCTGTTTACAACTCCTTAGCTATTTCCTGGCTACTTCCAAAAGATCAGAGAAGACTGTTTATCCCTCTTGATTCATAATTTAATTACATCTTTTTCTTTCTTCTGAAGTATTGCCAATTGGCTAGAATTTGAAATTGGATTTTAAAAATATTGTTTTGCTATTCTTCATGTCTGGCTGTGCTGGTTTGCTCAGATGTATTTCTAGCAGAAGTATTGGTATGGTCACACTAGCTGTGCTCACTGGCATTTTGTGTCCTTTATCTTTTAGGTTAATTGGCAGTTTTAAGTTGCCAATTTGTTGCTATTGCAGAGACCTTGGACAGTAGCTATAGTTAACAAATGCAAGAGTAGGGTTTAGGTAACAAACACTCTTCCTCCAGCCTTCCCGAACACGAACTCTGCAGAAATTCAAAGAACCCCTGAAAGTCACTGCGTCTTGACACGTCTAACCTGTAGGTGTAAAGATGATTTTATTTTCCTCCTCCTCCCTGTGTCAAACCAGTGAAAATCCTAGGTATTCTAGGTAGGTTTATTCTGTCAGAGCTTCATTCAACAGAAAGTATTAACAAAAGCAATCTAAACCTCACCAAGCAATCTAAACCTCACCCTAAAAATACAAATCAACATGAAGAAGGAAGTTTGTTCTTAATCTTAAAATGCCTTGAGATTTCTAAAACAAACAAACCCCCAAAGAATAATTAGTTTAAGAAAAATTCACAATGGTTTTTGATGTTGTTTGGATGCACAGAGAAAAAAGAGCACTTGACCTATTTTTATACATCTGTGACAATGAATTGTACCTTAAGAGAGGCATGTTGCTTATCTATGGACAAATAAGTTTATTTTTACAGATATATTTTAAACTAAGCATGATAGTTCTCAGTGAAGGTGAACCTAAGTAAATCTAAGAAGAGATGCATTAAGTAATTGGAAAAAAAGCCACTCATGGCTTTTAGCAATTCATAGGGTCTTATAAGGCTGTGGCCACTTTACGGTGGTGTGGCCATAACCTATGGTGCTGCAGATATACATCATACAGCAGAAAATTTGCATCATATCTTGTGGGAAGTGTGCAGAGGGAAAAGGCACAAGTAAAACACTAGCTGCTTTATCTAATAAAAGTTTGAGATTTATGAGATAAATGGAAATACTTTCTGGGTCCTGCAGAGCTGTCATATTCTGGAGCTTCACACTCTCCCTCAAATGTCTGGGAGGTGAAGCAGTGTAAGAAGGGTCAGACAGGATGACCAGTCTTCTCAACTCACTGCTTTGAAGAACTTTTGTATGTTTCCAACACTGCATGTACAACCAAAATACCTGAGATCAAATAATCTTCCATGAGGCTGCCGAAGTCTTTCTGAAAAATAAATGTAGAGATTTTGTTTCTGTTTGAAAAATAATATTGAATACTTGTAGAAGTGTCATTGAAGAAAATGGAAGTCTTTTTGCAAAACAGGATAAAGGGAGGGAAAGAAAGGATAGATCTAATTGTTTAGCAAATGAAAAAGTTATCAATACATGTAGTAATTGTTTAGCAAAGAACAGACTTGACTGTTCTTTCTATGACACATGAAATGAACTCCAAGTTAGATCTGCAGTTCTTTCTTAAATTTGGTTCTGACTATTGACATAGTTACTTCCAAATTGCTCAGGAATGGAAAATTTAGCGGCTGACATCCACCTAGCTGTAAGAAACTTCCAACTTTTTTAATTGTGATAAAGGCTCTCTCTGACTCTGGCAATATCTACTGTTATGATCATTAATTTGCTTACATTTCTAGTAGTAATTGCAAAATTATTCTTACTTGAGTCCTCTGCACATGTTAAAGAGGATGACTTGAATTCCAGGACACTAGTTCAAAGATCTTGAAGTATATCATCTTCTCTGTCAGTTTGACTTCTTGTGTTTCGTTTCACCTCATAGGGTAATGGAAATCATCTGGGAGGGGAACAGAAGGAATGACAGCTGACTTGTTTTTCTGTTCCCTGTGTCTTTAACTTCCCTTCCTAGAAAGCTGGTGATAAAGGTCCACCTTCTGTAATACAGGGCTTTCCTCTGCCTAGCTCAAGAAATAGCACCTCACATATATTAGCCCCACAGCAAGCACACTTGCCATCCTGGAGCCCTGAATTCTTGTGGTTTGCCTTGCCTTTCCATTTAGCTTGAAAAAGTGCAAATGGGGAGATTCTAACCTGTTTGGAAAAAGGTTCTATCCATTACCTGTCTAGAAAGACAACTTGCCAAGGCAGAAGCATTTCTGTTCATTTTGCTGCGTAAGAGATGGATGAGGTACTCCTATTACTTCTATCCTGATTCTTGGCCTGCTGAGAGTATAAAAAGCAGTAAATGAGCTGTTCCTACACTACACAGGATATTTGGTCTAAAGATGCCTGGTCCATCTTCTGTGTGAGGCTGATTCTGCCTGGGGTTTTAATGCAAGGTCAGAACACAGTAAAGGATGACAGTCACAGAAGGCATCCTCAGTCCCAGCCAGGAAGTACTGCTCTGGTCTTCAACATCAAATTTCCTATTCCTGAGGAGACTGCTGTTGTTGCAAAGCCTATGGTCAGATAAAGGCTTTCCTAAACAAGGTGACAACCCTACAATCAGCACTTTCTGGGCCTAAAGCAGTTGATGGAAAGGCACAGCTATCAAAAGTAGGTCTGGGAATTTTTCAAGTCAAGATCTTTCTAATTTTTGTGGTAAACTGATGTTTTTTTCCCCACTGCCAACAATATAAGGGTGCAATAGAGGATGAAAAAATATCATGGAAATAGTAGGCAATATCATAATGCAAGTACCTGTAGAGTGTGAGTCAAAGCTGGACAGATCCATAGTACCCCCCCAAATTTGGGTTTTTATTGCTTGCAGTGATCTCTGTAATCTTCAGTGTCTAGAAAATCAGAAAACAGAAAGTTATTATTACAGAAAAGCAACAATTTAATGTTTTGTCAATCTTCTGAATAATTTTTCATGTTTGTGACATTCCCTGATCCCATTAAACTCAAAACATTTTACAGAATTTGTTGAACTGGGAAGGTATAATGTCAACTTGCACTTCAGAAACTCCCTCCTATTTTTAAAGTTTTGGAAAAAATTACATGAAAATTTTTCACTTGTGGATGGAAAAAGATTCATAAATACAACAGAGTGATGGTTATTCTTGTCCTGTGATTGGTTGTAGATGTGGACTTCATGTTACTGGCCAAATCATTGATCTTAATCTTTAACTCATCTTTCTCCTCCTCCAGCTTGATGCTTTGCAGGTCTTTGCTCCCCAGACTCATCTGTCTGCAGCAGAAAAAGAATAATAACTCCATAAAACCACAGACATGTTGGTGGCAAAGGACATCTGAAAGGCCTTAGACATGTTTCTGAGTTCATGAAAATACTCCACCACTTTCAAAGATTTGTTGCCATGGTGCACCTTTTTTCTATTGAAAAACAGTGCCAAGGCTGAAACTTCCAAGCCTCTACTTGTGTTTTATTATCTGACACTACCAAGAGTTTGCCTTCATCACTTTTTTAACAACATGCCAAGTAGTTATAGGCTGCTGTACCACTCCCAAGCCTCTTTGCCAGACTAAACTCCTTGCAGGTTGCGTGTACTGATTCAGTTGTTAACCTACTACTGAACTCTCCGGTTACTCCACATCCTTCTTGAACAGAGGGGAAAGAATAACTTCCTTCAGTACGATGGTGACACTCTTCCTAGTGTAACTTAATATAGGATTTGTTTCCTTTACAGTAAGAGTGCACTTCTGGCTCATAGTCACATTTGTCATCTGAAGATGTCTCAAGGATTTCCCTGCATCATCATTGTCCAGGGTGTTGATGAAAATATTGAATAATACTGGCCACAGCATTGAACCACTGCGCTTGTTACTGACAGCTAACTGAATATCAAGCCATTCATAACTGTCTCTTGAACTCAGAGGTCCAGCCAAAAATTCAACAAACCTGATAATCCATCTATCCATTGCATTGCTTGAGTAAGACTGCTGCAGAATACAATATAAGATCCTTACTAAAGTTCACTTTTTTTCCCTCCTCATCCTTCTATTTGTTGATTTATGGAAGCAATCTTTTCAAGCACATTTATTTTTCCTCCCGTCTTTTCTTCGCTTCAGTAACTGTCCTGTAACTTTTGAGGGCTTCTTATGTTTTTCAAAGTTACAGAGAGGATAAAAAAAAAAAAGAGAAATGAAGTAAAAAATGCTGAGAAAATTATAATTTGATCCTTCTTTAAACATACAGAACACACATTTTCCACTGCAAGAAGAAAACCCAGTGTTAAATGACTTAACTCTATGTATTGGGTGTTTGTGGCAAGGTTTTTGTAGCAGAGGTTGCAGGGATGACCTCTGTGAGAAAAGACCAGAAGCTGCCTCCCTGTTGGACACAGTTTTGCCAACTCTGCAGTGAACAGAGGAGCTATGTAAATGTCAGATTTTGTTTCTAATTTGATAAGCCAGCCCAATGTAAACAGTGTCACATGGAGTCCCTTATAAAAATCAGCTGCGAAGTTTTGATCATTTCAGGGCCCTGGCAGAATCAGACATCTCAGAGACTTCAAAAAAAGGAAGTAAAAAATGTGATATAAAAAAAGAAAAGAAAAAATAGGTCAGAGCTTGGCAGCACTCAAAACATTAATAGAATCTTAGCCAAGAAGACATTACTCTGATATGCTAATAAATTCATTGGGCACCCACAATTAGGTATGGGAGTCCGTGTAGTCACTTCACTTAAAAACTGATGCAAATAGTAGAACCCCCCCCCCCAAAATCACCACGGGATAGTGACCATAGATCAGGAGTGGCCTTCACATAAAAAGGTACTACATAGGATAGAACCCTTCTTTTTTGAGAGTGGCTGATTACGCTTAGGTCTCAAAGAAATCTGGAAAATAATGTCAGGCATGCAAAAATGAGTATGGAAAAATAGCTAAGGGATACCCAGGGTGAATGAAATATTTTTTCTTAGTGTGCAATTTAACCATAGAAATAATTTCCACAAAACACTGTGAGGGTCAAGGGGTAAATGAGATTAAAAAGAATTAAAAAGCTTTCTTTTGGTTGTTATTTCTTTTTTTTATGTTTTTTTTTTTTATTTGTTTTTTTAATTACATAAAAATTTAGACTAATTATTGGAAAATAAGTTCATAAGAAGCAATTATTCATATGAGTCCAGGAAAACCATCCTGTTCAAATCATCATATCAAATTCATTATCTTTATTGTTCTCTCTGGACAGTTCTGCTAGTCCAGCTAGAACTTGATAGAACTAAATAGTTCTGTCTTGTTTTGCTATCTCCTCTTTGACATTAGGGATAAGAAGAGCCGCTGTACTCAGGTATTACAGACTTACATTGTAATGCAGCAAAAATCTAGGGACTCATCTGCTTGGTTTTTTTTTGTTGTGTTGTTTTGTTTAGTGCTTATTTTCTGGGTTTTATTGTTTTTGTTCCTCCACTCCCTGTTCTGATGATGTCTGCAGTTCGTTTTACCTCATTCCCAGTGCTAAGCAGTGAGGAAAGATCACTTCCCTCAACCTGATTATGATGCTTTTCCAAATGCAGCTCAAGTTGCTTGGCCTTCTTTGCTGCAAGGGCATACTGTTGTCCGCCAGGACTCCTGGTCCTTCTCAGCAAAGCTGCTTTCCAGACAGTTGGTTCTCAGCCTGTACTGGTGCATGTGACAATTCTTTCTCAGGTACAGGAATTCACACTTCCCGGTTTTGGACTTCATGTCAGCCCTTTACTCAAGCCTGCTGCTGCAGTTCCTAAACTGCCTCTCCCAGTTTTGTATTACGCGCAAATTTTGCTAAGCGTGTTTTTTGTTCTGCCATTCGGGTTACTAATGATGATGTTAAAAGCTATTGAACCTCTATTTTCTGTCCCTCTTTTACACATGGTTTTCAGTTACACATTTTTTTCTTTTTTGTTAAACTAGAGGATCCCAAATAAACTTCTTTATCTCAGGAACATCACTGGATATCGTGCATAACACGGTACTATTCAGAGCTGGTGATAATCCTTCTTCTGTGGGAACATCAGGATGACATCTTGCCTAAACAGCCTACAGTTAACTCCAACCTATGCAATGCCATTTTCCACTGTTTGGACTCCTAGGTGAAGATCGTCCTCTCAGTCTAGAGTGTTGCATAATCACAGCCTTCATCTCGGGAGTATTAAACCTTTCATCTCAGGAGATGTCAAATGAATAGCTTAGGGGAGATGCACATTACTCCTTGCAGGGCCAAGCAGAGGTGATGGAGAAATTTGATGAGAGTTCTTTAAAACTGTTGTTACTGTCAGCATGTCTTACTGTTCTTTTCAATGAGACTCCACATGCAGACATGACACTTTGCTCCCAGAATCCAGTCTGGAGCACGTTGGCTGGTTCACTCCAACCTGGCAGCTGTGGCACAATGTTGTATATTAAGTGCATCCCAGATTCTATTCCAGACAGACAATATAGCTACAGAATAGGCCACCTATATCCTAACGTAGTGTGGTGCGACGTACGCTTTCCTTATCACACTGTGTCACTGTAGTGAGCGCAGTTACTGTGTTTCAGCAGCAGGGGCGCGTAACATCAGTGCTACGCTGCGTACCCACTTGATCCTGTTAGCTCTGCTGTTACAGCAGGTACCCAGGAACATGTTTTTAAACAAATCTAAACAGAAGGTTAATTTGGTAAAGCATTTGGGATTACTTTTAGCCATTTGTTTTACTTTAACACTTGAATAATCGTAATTTCTTTTTGGTTAAAAAAAAAAAGATTTAAAGGGAAATTTTTAGATTGTCACATTCTAAACTTCTCTGACCAGGCTCTTTTGGATACTCCACACAAAGGGTTTTTAAAGTTTCAATAGCAGATTTAGCCATTTGAAGATAATTGTCATTACACATTATTTTTATTTAGCAGACCGACATTGCAAAATATGGAAATCACAAAATCACAATATAGCGCCTATAATGCACAGCTGAATCACAATACAAACATGATTCCTGTTATATGTCTAGGTGCTCACCATCATGATGCTGGGCATCCTCAGTCACTGGGAAGGAATATGAGGGTTGAAGACAGCCCAAGCCATTGCTCTCTTCAAAGTTTTGTTTTGTTTATCTGATTTTTATATTCTGTGTTGGCCTGAGCCATATTCACTCTTCCCCCCACCCCTTCTCCCCTCCTGCTGGGTCTCAGGGGCTCAGGAGGATTATACTTTCTCCTGGCTGTTTTTGGGAAAATCTTTTACATAAACAGTTGTGCCACTCAACTGATACAGCTGTTTATCTTTGTGTTAACGTCAGCTCCCTTTAGGATTGCTGTTATCACTTCCTACATTCTTTTCTGAGCTTCCAGGGCACAGCATCTTTTCTTACCAGCTCTGAGCCTTCTGATGTGGGGGGTTTGTTGATCAGCCACTCAGGCTGTTTCTTGAAATGATGTTATTGAATGCTCTTGCTGTATTGGATGCTCCTATTCAGAAGGACCTTGACAGGCTGGAGAAATGGAAAAATAAGAATTTCAAGATATTCAACAAAGGGAAATGCAAATAATGTGTACAGGTCAGTGTCAGGTAGGTGCATTCCAAGGGAAGCTGGTAACCAGTCAAAACACCCACAAAATAAAATACAAGAAGTGTGCTTACAAACCAGAAGGTGATTTTGAGAAGAAATACACAATAGCTTCTGAAATATGCAATGAGATTGCATTCAGTCTGTGAATTCACATGCCATATCTAATAAAGATTCAGCTTGATGATGAGGACAGTCCTGAAAGAGCCAGCAATATTTGTATGTGAAAAGAAAACCAAGTAGGGGGCCAGCCCCTAATTGACCTTCTGCCATTTCTGTTCCCATCTATGCGGGGTTGGACACCACTGGCCCTAGAAGCAAAAGGCAGCCAAAGCCAACTTGTTGATTGAAAGCCATCTCTGGGTATAGAGTATCCTGCACAGCAAGGCACTGGAGTGCTGACATTCCTACAGAGGAGGGGGGGATTTGGGTATGCTGAAAATAGATCTTTCTTGAGATGAAGATCAGGCAGCTGCCTTACTTTCTCCTAGCTCTGAAGATATTACTTCCCTTCCCCCATCCTGAGAAGCACCAGAAAGGACAGACAGGTATTTTCAGCAGTTCAAGTAAAATGAAGTTGAAGTATCTCAAATTCTCAGTTTATGGCCTGCTTCTTCCGCAGCCCCTGAAAGAAATTATCTTCCCCCTGCTCATTGTGCTTTGGAGGTTACATTTGTATTCCAAGTGGGAATAACTGATATGAACAATGCACTGTTCTGAAAGGAGCATTTATTCATAAGCAATACAATTATTACACTACTATCCTCATCTGATATTAGCCACTGATTTTAAGTTAGCACACTAGACAGCCAAAGACAGAAAAGTCAACATTGCTGTAATACTTGCAAGAAATCTGTGAAGGCTCATGACATGTAGGTGCAAGAAAATAATTCTTGCCAGATCTGGCATGCTCACAGTAATGCTTTCTGTAACCCCAAAATTCTCACCAATGCATTTTGTATTTGGGCTCTAGCTTAAGCTAAGCTCTTTTGTTAATGGATTAGGTGCTTTTTCCTAAAAAGGAATGTTATTGCTTGACTCCTAGAGTTTCCATCTTGTGGTCTTTTTCCCATGCTGTAAATTCTGATCTTGCCCTTCACTGATGTGGTCTGAAGCTTCTCTACTTTGCCTAGTCACGTCTGCCAAGAGGAGAGGGTTCGAAGCTTGAGCCTATAAGAATGAGGCAGCATCTCTCTCAACATGGGCTCAAGAAAAACACGTGACAAGTGTCCCAGGACAGGTGGCAACTCCAACCAACTGCATGTAGGCACTGCAATGTAGCAGTAAGGGATGTCTCTCTGATTGGTCTGAACAGGTTCTTTTGCATGATAGGTCCAATTCTATACACTTGAGATTACATACTATTACCTCAGGATGAGGGGAAGACTTTATTTTTTTATTCAGAATTTCCCCCTGCTTTTGGGTGCAGACAGAGACATAGAAAGACTTAAAAAACTTCAGTGAAGAGATTGACAATCATGTTAAAGAAATTTATGCCCTCAGAAACAAGTTTTTCCATGCTATATGAATTTTCCAAGACACATAAGGGGAAAGGGACAAGAGTGGGAGAAAAGCAATGAGAGGACCTATAACAGCTGATAACACCTAATAGTCTGTACAGGCAGAGGCTCTGGGATTGGAAAGCAAGAGAAAGCTATTGTATGGGAGAAAGCAGCTGCAGCATTGGCAATCTTTCCTCTTAATCTCTTCTTCCTAGGCAGAGCCTTCAAACTCAAAATTCTACCTCTCCAGACCATTTTCTATAGGTTCTCTTCATGTTCTCTCTTCCTCTCCTTCTTTCCCTTCCCACTCCTATTAGATACAAACCCTGGAGAACCTCATTTCTGAGAGTGTGGGGGGCAAATATCACTTGCATTTAATATTGGTCTCACATAGAGCAGTTAGTAGTGTCTGGTGTAGTAGGGAGACTGTGTGGACAAGACAGAGGTTTAGGAACCTTAACTTTGATACCTGGTGGCTGGGATAACATACATGTTTTCTGCTAAACCATTCTCTGCTTTGGGATGCTGAATCCTGCATGCTTTGTATCTGTTCCCATAAGCCTCAGTTTCAGAATTAGGCAGAAGGTGAGTGGGAATCTGGACATCTAAATTTTGTGCACTGGCTCTGTCAGTACTCACTCCTCCCTACAGACCTTTCCAAGGTACACTAATGTCTATTTAGGCCATTACTCAGTCTTTCTCTCTCTTTCTATAGGAGGAATTGGATGATGTTCTGCTCTGTTCTGTAATTATGTGAAAAAACCCTAACAGTATTTTTCTACAGTCATCAATGTTTTTCACAGTAATCAGTTATTTTATTTTCATACTCCTCAGTTACATTTCATTTCCAGTGAAATTCACCCAAGAGCTGTGGCAGAGATTTGATTTGGGGTGATGGGATGAAATATGAATCTTATTTGGAACTTTCTGTAAGACATTGTATTCAAGGAGTCTGTGATCTTGACCAAGCCATGTCTACTCTGTTGGTCCTTGTACTTAGGGCTTGAGAATTCCTTATCTTATTAACGTAAGCTTTAACTCATTATATCGAAGAGAAAGGTAAACTGTATCTTCATCAAGGGGTGGAATGCCTTGATCCTGACCAGGAACCCGCTGTACATAGAGGACTTGGTGATCCACATCACAGTTAACCTGAGGATACCCAGGCCCGTGCTGCGCTGTGCTGTCCATCCAGCATGGGCTTTGGATCTGTGCTACACAGATCTCTTGGCTGCAGGGCACATTCAGCCACATCATGGTAAGGGAGCACTCCACAAGCAGCTCCCTCTCGGTGCTGGTGATTACAAAACCTGCCTGGCCTTGCCTGTATCTGAAAGCGCAAAAAGGAGTTCTCAAGTGGGCTCTTCATCCTTTACGAATAGAACTGTTATTTGTAAGAAAATCGTAGTAGCACAAATGACCTGAAAACAAGGAATCTCTCCATAGATGGTATTTGTGCAATGTACCATGAGAAAATCCATCCAACGCTGCATGAAGACAGGGTGCCCAGCATCCGAAGGGATGTAAATCTTACTCAGCATCTGTGTTCATCTTTTTATTCTCTTATTCAACTTTCTTTATTAATGCATTTATTGTTGGACCTTTGTTATTGAGATACAGAAAGCAACCTGCATTGTCTATCCCCTCCTGCTTCCCCTTGCAGTACACCATCGGATATTGAGATTTTACAGCTTGTTCACAACTCAGGCCATGGCTGCATCTCTAGTTACTGTGAAAGTCCTTCTTTGGGGCTAATTAGAGCACATTCTTTCTTGGGGAGCAAAAGGTAACTATCTGAAAAGCTTTTTTCTTTCTAAGAATGGTTCTACTATTAAAAATAATGGTGTGCTAGGACAATTCACTTTACTGCCTTTCCTACCTCTGGTGGAAGCAAATTACTATATCAGGAAGTGAGAGTAGGATAAATTGATGTAGATTTACCAAAGCAAAGAAATAAAGGGCTGTAGCCTTCTCCAGCAGCTTTATGGTGTGTTCAAGATAAATTCAGATCAAATAAACAGTGTGACCAGTATTGAAGTCACAGCAGTCTTCAGAATACAGTAGTTTGGAATTCTAAAAGCAAGTGAATTGCTAGCTTGGCTTTCATAAAATTCTTATTCTTTCACATTCTTTCCTGTTGGGAAGTTCCCAGAGGGATTTGCATCCCATACAGATTCAGCAGCATGACCAGCTCCTCAGTAAACATAAGTTGTGTCGCAGCCTACTTCCTTTCTACCTGTTGTGATAAGCAGCATGTTCTCCCCGTGCTTATCCACAATAGATCCATGTGTGAGAGCCTCCTGGGGGATTATGTCAGAGACTAATACTCTTTGGTCCTTTTAGATATTCCACATAAGGAGGTTTTAATGTTTAATACCAAATTTACTTATTTGAAGATATTTGATGTTACAGGTGTTTTGGAAATAGCAGAGTGATACAGCAGTGTGATGAAATCACAATACAAACACAGGAGAGCAATTGCGAAACAGAATTGAATCGCAAACCAAATGTGATTCCTGTTACCCACGTCTACATACTCATCATTGCTGGCCGTTTCCAACTGCCAGGAAGGAACACTTTTCCTGTGATGCTGGGAGAGTTGTTTTCCCACTCCATAATGGCCATCAGGTTACTATACAAATGCTGGCTTGAGCAGCCGCACTGATAGGTGAGTGGAGGTGGCCCAGGTGTAGATACTCTGAGAGTCTGTGGGTTTCCTCTGCCCTTTCCTGAAATGCTATTCTGCCCCAGGCACTCCTCATTATCTGTGAATCGCAGCTTTTTTGCGAGACTTTGACAGATTTTAGGCTTGCACATTTTCATATTTTCCCAAGGCTCACTGGGTCTTTATGAGGAAATGTTTGGTGTTAGAACTATAACTTGTAGTTAGGTTTGAACAAGTTTCTGGCAGCGGTAAAGACTGAGCCATCTACTCAACTCTGATCTTTCCTCACAATCTTTTTAGGAAGAGTGGGTAATTAGATGCTGTGTTATGAGCTAGAACTCAGAATTGTTATTATTCCCACCTCCAACAGTGCATTTCCACAACTTTATTGCAGACATGAGTGCCTTATGAGAGTGCAGTGCTTGGGACACTACACAAGCAGCAGAGTTTCTTTAGGGGGGGGGCATCATATTAGAATAGATGATGTAATGGCCCCCAAGCAGTATAGATCCTTGGTACAAACTCAGGCTTTGTATTATTAAACTGAAAAAATGGCATAAGCTGTTCTTCTACCCAGAGGCCAACAAGCTTAGTTTTGCTTTGTCTCTGACACTAAAGGAATCACAGACACTCTGTAGGTCCTGCCTTGGTGTGCCAGAGATACTTGTGTAGGCAGCCTTACCCGCTGATCATTCCTCACTCAGTTATACTGTTGATATCTGAATTACAAGTATTGGAAAGCTCACAGCAAGGAGGTGAATATGTAAGAGTTTTGTCTAGTGGCTTTATTTCTCTGTGATACAGAGAAATGTGAAATGTTATGGAGATAAGAAGAAATCTCAACATAGAGTGTGTTCCAGTCTTTTGATCCCTGCAAGCTCAGACTTTGGAAGACTATGTTGTCCCCTACCCAGACATGATATAAAGAAGGTGCTTCAGCCCCACTGCCCTAGGAAGTCAGAGCAGGATTGTAAGTCACCAGTATGATCCTTAACATGATGAGGAGTTCAAAATAATTCTTGTACAACTGTGGAAATGTTAAAGCTGCTGTGTGAGCCCCTTTAGAATACTGGATGGGGTACTGGCCATTTCTGCACAAATAGAAGAGACGTATTCAGGCTGGAACTGGTACAGGAAAAAAATTATCTGGAAAACTACTGACTTAACTAGCAAATAAAACAGCTTGTTTGGTTTAGTCTAGTCAAAACCAGGACTTGCAGTGAAAAAGTATGCATGAAGAGGGCTTATTCCTGTGGAAGGAAAGAATGGTTGGATCTAAAGAACTGCTTTACAAAAGCACTGAAAAACTTCCAAGAATAAAACATAGTCACAAGTAACTCTAGGTGAGAATTTGTTTTCTAAGGATGGTTTTGTAGAGTTAGAGCCACCAAGATGGCCAGAGGACTGGAGCATATTATATATAACGAAAAGCTAAAAGAAATTGCTTAGTTCAGTCTGATGAAAAGGAGGCTAACTACAGCTATCTGATATAAGAGAGGACACAAGCTAGAACACAGGAAATTCAGATTAGATATAAACAAAATAATTTTTACCATGAGGGCACAGCAGCACTCAGGCTCCAGGATCTCCATCGTGCAGCTTTTTTTCCAGGTGCTGTACCCTAGGGGACTACCAGCCTTGCTGCTGTGTGTTGGCTTGTTGTGACAGGCATGTCAGGTCAAGGCAGCTGGCCTGGGTCAACCCAAACACCAGCCTTGAGCAGCGTCTCTGTGGCAGTGGCTGAGAGCCTCAGTGGTGTCTGAGGCTTGCAAAGCTCTGGAATTATGGGTACAGACACATGTGCAGAGGCTTTCCCTGATCACTGCCCCATCCCCCAGGCTTGGGCACATCCTAATGCTGATGCTTTTGTTGTGTTTGTGATCAGGAAACTGCTCCTGGTTCTCCTCCCATGGATTTGTGTGGCAGCTTGAACAAATGGGAACATTCAGTAGCCACTCCACTGATACTGAGGAGCTGTGCAGAGTAACTGTGAGTGGCTTGAAGGGTCCCATTCTTCTGTCTTTGGTTGCCTGCTAATTTCACTTGATGCCCTTACTTCTTGTGCAGGAAAATTCCTTTATCCATCCACTTCTCTCGTTGTCCTCTCTTGAATTTATGGGCCTTATCTTACACCTGTTGGCTGTCTCCTCTCCAGCTTGAAGGGCCCAAGGCTGACTGGGCATTTTCAAGTGCTAAAAGACATTTCACATGCTTGTGCCAGATGACACTGAATGTTCTTTCCAGTGGGATGAACTCCTGCTGGGTGCTTGAAAAGATCTCTCATTCTGATTCATGTTTGTGTTGAAGAGATGAAAAAGATATCTCTCTCCTCAGTATGCATAAAGTGCACGCTGTTCTTCTCAAAATGAACTCTCCTGTATTGGGTGAACCCAGTGGAGCCTGATTTGCATGAAAATCTCTTTGCTTGGCAATTCCAATACAAACAAATCTCTGAACACCCAGCTAAAGTGCCTATTTTTATGGTTATTGATATCACTGCTCTCTGGGGTCAGGTTTCAGAAGAAAGAATCTAATTTTTCGCTGACATTGTAAAATTTGAGGGGGTGGTCAGAGGTCTCTGGGGGACAAGTGAAGCATTTGGCTCCACCAGCTGCACAGGGAACATGATCTGGGCCAAATATAAGAACTCAGGGATTTATACATTTGTTTCAAATGTTACAAGTTCATTTAAAGTGATGGTTCTCCTTTCAGCCACACTCACATATGCCTGCCCTGCACCATTTATGGTATTCCAATGTTTCTCCTCTAGATTTGCTTTCCCGTTGCTGTTCAGAGTCTGAAGCAATCCTGAGGAGGAATATGGGTGAATGTGTAAACAGACTAGTTTTTCCTCAGAGAACCATGGACACTTGACCATGACCACGTTCACCCTTTGTTTCATCATCCCAATTCTCACATAAGTACTTGAAACAACACTCATAGCTCTTTCTGGTAAGAAAAGGGGATCCTGTGTGCCAGAGAATAAACATTTTCCTCTCCTTATGTGGTAAAATTGTTCTACAGAGAGGGATTTTTCCATCGCTGTTTTTGCAGTGGGAGGTAGACTCATTTCCTTCTTTGGCAGCAGAAGTGTGGCTACGGAGCTGCAGGAAGAGAAAAACAAGAGTCCTCACATCCTATTGAACCAGCGCTTACCTGTTCTCTGTGTAATACAACAGGAGGAAGGTCTCCTGTGTGGCATCAGATTTCCACAGGGAACCAGGGTCATCATGCTGTGGGCTTATGAGAAGTGTCTGCAGCAGCATCTCTGTCTTCCAAGTCTTCAATATCAGGGGTCTTAAGAGGCAGTAACAGAAAAAATATGGAGGGAAGCTTTATCCCTTGTATCTGAATGTTATCATGGAACATTTCACTTAGTAACCTGCTTCGTGCTTAAATGAGTTATCTCCTTTTTCTATTCAGCCAGGAACGCTACACCTGTGCCAGAGAAAACAGCACGTGTTCAGTGGTCAAAGAGATGTTGCAGCAGAGTAAGTTGTGTTATCAGGAACTTGACATTGTACCACAGAGACTGGAGAAGACTGGTCTGGTTTTGACTGTGACTTGCATTTAGCTCAGAGGAAGGTGATGGGCTTTCACAAATGGACTCTTGCCAAAGCAGCAGTTCCCTCTTATCCTCAGCTGAGATGTCCATGCGGCAGTCCGCCAATGGCAAAGGGCTTGTTAACATGCTCAGGAAACAATCCACACATGCAATGGCTACTTGGATTGTTTGGAAAAAGCCTGAGGCATGGCATCTACTAAACAGTGGATTATCTGCATAACAAGAAAGTTTGGCACCTAGGAGTTTGGCTTCCGCATTATGCAAAGCATCCAGGCTACTTCCAGCACAGGCCAACCATACAGTGTGGTAGAAGGGAGACATGCATAGAATAAGCAGTTCAGAGCCAGGACAGGGTACAGACTATGTGAGCTTTGCCTTCTAGAAAGGGAGAAGGAAAAGGGAGGGGTCTGACCTCAAGATTTAGAGGAGAAAATGCTGGAAAGGTGTTTCCTGAATTGTGGCTGTCAAGTTGCAGGTGACAAAATGAGACCTTTTCAGGCTATATACAAGTGTGCAAGAGATTGTGTGCATGTGTAAGTGTGTATGTGTCACTGTGCAAGGGTTCCCACAGACACCTACATTTTTTACTGCTTTGAGCCAAATGCTGTGCCGTCTCTCCTACTGGGAAATATCCCAAGTGAACAAGGCTGGTTGGCCTATGGAAAAGGGCTTTTACAAACAATCCTTTGAGGGCATATTGGGCTAGACACTTTGATCACAAATGTGCCATTTTGGTTGGTTCCTTTCCATTTTATTTTGATTGATTTGCTTTCCATCAAGCTTCCTCCTTGTCAACACTGAGCAAGTAACAACATAGCTAATAAAGAAAAGGAATAATGAGGTTTGTGCCCTCCCAGACAGGTCAGCCAGAGGAACTTGCCAAATATTCTCGTCTCATCATTCATTTGTTATCTCAGACACTGCCAGAATATTTCAAGCAGCAGTTGGAGGGGGCCAGCTGGCAGGCTGGCTCTTCAATAGGGAAACACTCCTTTCCCCACCTCGCAGTGCTCAACACCTGACTGTTTTCTACTTTAACAACAGTTTCCCTGCTAGCTTTATCCCAGATGTGGTTCTTTTGAGGGAACAGGGTGAATCTGGCAGTGTGACAGGGGCAAGATTGCCATGGTTCCAAGCCCAGGTCCAGCCAAGCAGTGAGGCTGAGCATGTGCCCAGAAGGCACAATGCACATAAAGCACACATATGCAACATGTATGTACATATATATACAGCCAGCCACACAGATCAGCACAGACGAGCATACTCAGCACTTGCACAAATACAAACAGCACAAGCAGCCTCATCCTGTTCCCATCTGACAGTTCAGGATGAAGTTCCAGTAGTGGCAATATAGATACAGATATGTACAAAGTGAGCCTACCGATACCTGAGAGCAGATGCCTGGTGTGCCCAGCGACTATCCCTGGCTCCCAGTCTCTCCCAGACCCCATGATATGTTCCTCATGGTTTGTAAGAAGCCAGCTCTGGAAATCCTTCCTGAAGATGGACTGGACAGCTGTTAAATATCCAAAGGAATGGGAGGACTTTCCCTGTTTCCTCCAGCTCACCTCAAAACCATTGCTTTTGCTTTTGGTTTTGTTGGGGTTTCTTTCCTCATGCAAACCCCTGATTTTCCCAGCTCCTTTGAGTTACACCTTGTTGAATTCTGCAGAACCTGCAGCCTGTGATGTTTCCAGAAGTGTTTTGTGTGTCTAGGCCTCAGCAGCTCCAGTTCTCTGATGACTGTGCTTTTTTTACAGTCGTCATCAGATCTGTCGTCGTTCCAGGAATGCCGTTCTAGAGTGAAGACAGACATGCTGCTGCTACCTATACTGCTTGATGGGGCAGGTGCTCTAATTCCTGTGGGTAAAACTCTTCCGCATTGTTCAGCAAGGGCTAGATTACTGGATCATACAAAGGAGTAAATGCTTGTGGGTTGCATATTCCTTCCCTTGTATTGGACTTGGCTTCAGGGTGTACGTTCTTGATGGAGGTCAGTCTCATTCCTGTGTTGGTGCCTGATGTGTATTGGCATCTTTCCTGTCCCTGATCCCCCAAATACTACAACATTACTTATTTCCTTAGTTCAGAAAAGGAATGGGACCACCTGGACACATCTGTGAATTGGAAATCACGGCCTTTGGGCAATCCCTGCACGAGTATCCCATAGGATTTTCTCTCCCAGGTCTTTAATGCTGATGTCTGGTTACAGAAATTGCATAGCAAATTCATGCTGTGGCTGCACTGTGCCCCACAAACTTTTCCTTGGTGTCAGAAGGTCTTTTGGCACTGCAAGCCTGTTGCTGCTCTTCAACGCAGAGGCTGCACTAACTTACATTTAATTTCTGCCTGGTTTTGTTTCAGAGAGAGACTAAATATCTATTTTTGTTTTATTTATTTGCTTTATGTCTTAATTCCCTTCTTAAAGTGCAGTTGATTTCTTACAGTTGATTTACAGTTAGAAGTGTGAACTACGTCGCTTTTTCTTTCTTTCTTTTTTTGTTTCTTTCTTTCTGGGCTTCTTATACCTATATCCTTTCTGAGGTTGTTCCTCTGGGAACCCATTCCTGCAAATCTTTTCCATGTGCTTATCAGGATAGAAATCCCTGATAGTGTTAAGAACACTGATTAGGAGTTATTTAGGTTGATCCACACTCAAGACTTTGATAATGGTTGTGAAGTGCTTTGGTAGCAATATTGATTAAGAAAATTCTTGTGCTCTCCTGTGTACAGAAAGACACCTATTTATTTCTGATACTGAAAATGAACTGATTAAAATAGTTAAAAACAACTTTTCCAAAAAGAGAAAAAAAGATGCTTATCTTTCATAACTTTTTCTACTTTCTTCACAATTGGGCTGCTGTCATTGAATCCTACTGTCCTAGCAAATAGAAGGAGCTTAGGCCTGGGATGAAAATAACAGTAGTGTGCACAGATCTTTCTCATCTAAATAGAGTTCTAATGAGTTACCATCAGTGGACGATTCTGTTTTCCTTGATAATCTTTTTAATTTATTTTAGATCTATACAGGCATAGCTCTGCTCTGGAGTAGATCTGGTCTCAACCAGACTGAGATCTGGCCTTGCAAATGAGCTGATTACTGCCTACTCAAGGTGACAGCAACCTTATGCTGCTGCCACTAAATTTTTCCAACAGAGGCATATTTTCAGAAAGTACTGACTAACAATGACCTTTTGTCGTGGTTTAAGCTCAGCCAGCAACCCAGAACCATGCAGCCGCTTGCTCCCACCCCTCCTTCCTGCCCCAGCTCCCGGAGGGATGGGGAGGAGAATCAAAAGAATGTAACTCCCACGGGCTGAGAGAAGAACAGTCCAGTAACTAAGGTATAACACAAACCGCTGCTGCTACCAGCAATAATAATAATGATAAGGGAAATAACAAGGGAAGAGAATACAATGGCTCACTACCTGCCGACTGATACCCAGCCCGACCTGAGCAGTGATCCAGCCCTTCTGGGTGACTGTCCCCAGTTTACATCCTGGGCATGACATGCTGTGGTATAGAATACCTCTTTGCTCAGTTTGGGCCAGAAGTCCTGTCTCTGCTTCCTCCTGGCTTCCCCTCCTCCCTGGCAGAGCATGAGGCTCAGAAAGTCCTTGGTCAGAATAAACATTACTGAGCAGCAACTAAAAACATTGGTGTTATCAGCGCTGTTCCCATGCCGAAAGTCAAAAACACAGCACTGCATCAGCTACTAAGAAGGATAAAAATGACTGCTACTGCTGAACCCAGGACACCTTCTTCCATGCTTTGCATTGCTCTGATTTGTATGCCTGCATTAGTGGCAAAAAAGTGAGATAAGTAAGGGCTTCTTGAAAGCTGGTGTACCAATAAAGAAGTGGGCAAGGCACAAAGCCAGCTTGTATGGATACAGAGATTTACTAGTGAGAGAAGTGCAATTTTGTCTTTACCACACCTAATGGCTTCTAAAGCGTTACTTTATTCCACAAAAGCTGTACTGGTATTCATGTGGTGTATTTTCTTTCTTCCTTTTTTAGCAGTATCTGTTGATAAAGAAATCACACACAGAATCATAGAATAGTTAGGGTTGGAAAGGCCCTTAAGATCATCTAGTTCCAACCCCCCTGCCATGGGCAGGGACACCTCCCACTAAACCACTAAACCATATCACCCAAGGCTCTGTCCAACCTGGCAAAGCCTAATGCTGTATTTGCCATTTCAGTTTCTTTGGCACTGTTTTATGCACTGGTTATATACCACAGAAAATAATTCAGTTTCTTAAGATTTTAATTTATTTAGCAATATTGAGTGAGCACCATCTATTCCTGGTGCATTGTTCCTCTTCTATTTATTTCAAAACATCTTGTATAAAAAAAGTGGGACTATCCTTAATTTCTCTGTAGTGAAAAATCAGCTTTCCTGCAGAGGTCTTATTTTCTTCTGTGCTCTTTTGCAGCCTGATCCTCTGTTGGCTTTTTAAATGCTCCTGAAATCTTCACTGCAACTGAAAATCTTACAAGCAGCTCCACAATGATTATTTCTCATAATCTAGACTTAACTCCACAAGTTGCTTTTAGTGTAAAAATATTTTTTCTTTTAGTCATATTGATAAAAATTTTTCTTGCTGCAAAACCTTTGCTACAGCTAACCTTACTCACAGAAGCAATTTTACTCCCTTCTATGAGGAATGTTTTTCCTTCTTTGCAAGTATCTAAGTAGTCAAACCAGGTATGAGTCTTGCCAGATAAAGACTGTACTGTGATTCAGAAGGAAATAAATCTATCAAGATCTCCAGAAAAAAAAACCCAAACTAACCAAAACAAAAAAACCCCAATCAAGTGGTGAGATCTTTTGAATTTATGGATTGTCAGTACAACACTTTATTTGAGAAACACTCCCCATGAGATTTGCAGTTTGCAAGTGCTGTTGTCAGCCATGTTTTCAGTATGAGCAGGGCATGCTGGAGGGATCAGTGCGCCATGCGGACCCTGATACACTGCCTAACAAAGAATGCCCAGCCTCTGCCACAGCAGCATTTCTGCTGCCCTCTGTGTAAAACGAGAGTTCCCAGGAATGTTAGCACCAAAGAAACAGAATTGCTGAAACACTGATCGCTCAGAGCAAGATTTCTCATCCCAGGACTTCCCAACACTAAGATGAAGCTGGCCACCGGACTCTGGAGATGGTAGGACACACTTCCCTTATGAAAACCTCTATTTCTTCTGTTGACAAACGAAATGCATGCTTTAAATATTCCCTGCAGGAAGTATCTAGTCCCAAGTGGTGATGTGCTATGTAGCTAAAAAAAATCCTGTAATAAGCATGGAATAAAATTAGAGGTATTAAGTATCTTTGAGGGAAACAGGCTGATGAACAGAACTACCGGGGCGGAGACATACATAGTGGGTTAAGGGGAATTTTGGCTTTTCATGATATTGGCCAATGGCAAAGGTAAACTAACATTTCTGGGGCCAAAATTTACTTGTAAAGACTTACCTGTCCAATGCACCAAATCATGGAGAGACTGAAGATCTTTCTGTCTCCTAATTGTACTTTTTTGACTCAGCTCCTAGGTTAGTTTTTCCAATGCATTTGTGGTATAGCTCAATGGTAAGGAGAAGTAAGCCACCTAAGAACATATAATATTTCACATTTAAAATGTCTTTCAGAAGAGAGACCAGGAGGAGAGCAACTAGAACTCCAGTGATAGCTCTGCACCACCTAATTGTGGAGAAGGTAAAAAATAATACCTTGGCAGGTGTTAAATGAATGTCAAAGTTGAAGTTAGCTTTCCAGCAAGCATCAGTGGAAGAGAACTGGAGAGTGAGTCTTGAATGATAATGTGACATTCAGGATGCCTTTTCCATCACCCACTAAAGCAGCTGAGGAGCTCCTCTTACAGAGCAGGTTAGTGGGGTGAGTAAGCTGGGTGTTCTTTGGGTAGAACAAGCAAGAAGAGAGACAACAGGTGGTAGAAAGAGGTGAAGAATGAGAAAGATTTGGAGTGAAGGGAAATCAGGGTTACTAGCATAGTCTAAGCTTGAGAAAGTGACTACTCCCCCAGAGAAGTCTGAGAACATGTGGATCAGATGCAACAGGTGACAGAAGTACCATAATATCAGCTAATTAACATAGTTTTGATGTCTTGCTTATGAATGCTGTGTGTGGAAAGAACATGTGTATCATCCTTTCTCTGAGTTGTGGCTGTACCCTTCTTAGGCACTGTCACAAATTACTTAGGATCCAAACACCAGTTTGGACACACGAAATATCTCCTAAAGTCTCCTTCACTCTCTTCCTTTCTCTCCCTTTGTCACTTTTCCATCAAGAGCGAAGAATGCGCTTCTTGGTCAAGTCTGTGTTTCGGTGGCCAGAGTGCATGGCCTGTAAGTACTTAGAGAACTAGAAAGCTGAATCAAAAGGAGCAAGATCAGGTACCAAAAGCTAGATGCCGTTCATGTGATTGTTCACTCTCTGTCCTTCTCCTTTTCTGCCATTGGGTAGGAATGCGCATTTTGGTGTTTCTGTGGCATAGCTTGTAAGTACACAGAGAACTGAAAACTGAATTTGGCATTGTTG
>WYDI02004888.1:0-16692 GCA_009867235.2 Psittacus erithacus
GTGGTAGCAGCAGTGGTTTGTGTTATACCTTAGTTACTGGACTGTTCCTATCTCAACCCATGGGAGTTACATTCTTTCGATTCTCCTCCCCATCCCTCTGGGAGTGGGGGGGTGGGGGGGAGGAGGACAGGTTGTGGGGCGGAAAAAACGAGCAGGCTACATGCTTTTCTAATTTACGACTAAGCTTAAACCATGACAAGTGAGTGGGAAAATTACGCTAAATGAGTAAGTGTTGAATCACCATCCCATTTACCTTACACTGCCATTTTTAAAAATAGCTTTCAGAGTACATGTTTGCTATCACTCCTACTGTATAAACACTGTGGCATATATTTTTTGAAGCACATTCTTTCTATTCAGCAGACAAGAAATATCACTGTTAATCATAGCATCTATAAGACTACAGTTCCCTTCCACAGAAGGGCAAGTAAATGGTGTAGTCTCACAATAACTGAACACTTTAGAGAGTTTCTAGCAAAGTAGTATGAACTCAATGTAGTATTTGTACTTCACATATAAGAGATGGACTAGAAAGTGCTTCCTTGACCACTCCTAATAAGCTTAAGTCAATCAATCAACCCACTTCATTTTAAAAATTTAATTTTTTATAAAGAACAATGTTTTGGCTTTTTTTTTTTTACTTGACAGCTTGTCCTATAATATGCAGCCATCATTTATAGAAATAACTGATTAATGTAGTCCAGTACCACTGACCCTAAGAGGAGATAACATATGCTAAATAAACTTCAGTTTATATTTTCTAACAGCACTATGGCAATAATATTTTCTGCCAGTAATACCATAAAGTTAAATCTATAGGAATATTTGTTTCGGTTTCTGTTCCTTTGCATTGTCCCTAAATAGAAGAAATGATCCATATATCTTGAGTGCAAGTCCCTTAGGCCAATTAGTTCATTTTACACATAGTCCATCTAGAAAGACCTAACACTCTGGATCATGTTTTACTAGCACAAATGATCCGACTTCATGCATTTTACATTCACTCACACATCAGTTTTTGAAAGAAGACAGTGCAGTTTCACCTAGGAAGGATCTATCACTCCTGAGCATGGGAAAAAGGACTAAAGAGCAACTGGAAATTAAAATAAAATTCCCTGTGCATAGTTCTTGAAATTCTTGTCTCTGGTATGGCTTTTTCAGGAATATAGGTCATCCTACCATCTGCTTAAGAAAGAAGTTGTATTTTGAATGAGCTAGACAATTTTTCCTCTATAAACATAAATTATTTAAACCTTAATAGTCAAAGAAAGAAATGAAGGGAGTATTTTATGGTATCTTTTGCCTTTTCTAGCCAGGCATTTTCAAAAGTTTAATGGTAGGTATTAAGGATACAGAGTTATGTAAGCATCTGGTTAGCAAAAAAACAACAACATTTTGAATAATTCTATTACTATGCAGAACAAGGACACTGAATTGAGTACCTTTCCTGTCACAGATGCTGACATTAACTAGGAAGGAAATAAATAATCTTTCCTGCTACTTTCCCAAAGGAAAGAAATTTAGACGAAGCTATTTGTGTAAAAAGAACAGTGTCTGCCAAGAAAGACAAATTATTACACCTAGTACATCAGAAGAAATAGTTTGGTTAAAATTCATTCTAGAAGCAGCTTTATAACCTACAAAGGACTCTTACCAAGAACATATAAGGCTTGCTGGCTGTTAACATTATTAATGTATAGGCTATTAGTATTTTTCATTTAGAATAATTAGTTCTAGGTGGAAATATTTGTACTTAACATTTGACCATGAAGTTTCCTGCTGCATACGATTCAAAATCACATACATTATCCCCTCATATTTACTGTGGATAAGTTTGGCTCTATATGCACTTGCAAATTCAGATTTTTTTCCTTTGTGTAAACTACTTCTTGAAGCTACTTGAAAGCAAATGTAAAACAGCTCTTAAAATTTTTCAATGGTGCAATTAAAGGGCAATGTTAGTATTATCCTTATAAAGTGATCTGTCATTACAGTTGGCATACCTAGGCATTTTTCAGTTTCATTTGATTTCCAGAGATCTTATATGATTTTATGTCTGCCTGTTTGTTTATGCTTTAATTGTACAAAACCAACCAGAATAAAATATTCCACAAACAGTTGAAATGGCTACAAAATAGACCAAAGACAACTCACCTTGTACATTAAAGTACTTTGCTTCTCCAACCACAGTAGATCTTACCTCTTTTTAGGTTTCTCACATTATAATATATAGCCACCACAACTTCTGCAGAGTTTTCTCATGATCTCAGGAATTATTTAATTTAGAGTAAATGCTGTCTATGAATACAGTGACACAGATTTGAATCAGTAAAGCCTAGCACAGAACTTTTCACACTTAGTAGCACAGATTGTACAGGCATAATTTTGAAAAAGGCATTGAGAAGCCAGTTTGCAGTCTGCTGGTTAGAAAGGTAATGTCAGCTCTAGCATCGCTCTGAAAGATTTCTTAATTAAAACCACTCTATTGGAAGCACAAGATGCTTACAATTTATTACTTGATGCCTGACACATGAAATAGAGACAAGTTCTCACAGAAACCCTAGGAGCCCAGTCATGCAACAAGAGGAAGGAGGAAGAACAGATAATTGTAAAAAAAAATTATTTAATGATTAACTAAAATAGCTAATTTCACATACATAGTCAAAACAAGTAAGGGAGAACCAAGCAGAGTCTGAAGCTTCTGTAATATTACTCCTTCAAATATTAAATAACTATTTTTCAAAAAAATAATTAAATCAGCATTTTTGTAGCTATAGAAGAAAATTCAAAACATCATATGCACATTTCTGGTCAAATCTCTGTTTGAGCTAAAGCAACAACAGGCTATGTACCCTAGACCAGGCTAAGATTCAATTTCCCAGTGCACTTCAACAGGCACAAAACATTAAGCATGCAAATGACACCACTGAACTCAATGGACGTATTCATAAGCTTTAAATTATGTACATTCTTAAGTACTTTGTAGGTAGAAGCTTAAAGTTCTGCTTCTCTGTTAAGCACTCTGTAGAAGAGAAGTTCTGAGGGACAGATTTTGTATTATAAAGCTCTTCTTGTGCAATGGAGAAGCTTGCTTGACTGGATGGGCAGAATCTATCGACTTTATTCAGAAAAATGGGGGTTTGTTTGATTGGTTTTTTTTCCCTGAAAAAGTTTTGATTGCTGCACAGACACTCCCCACATGTCTGCATTTCATTTTTATGCTAAAGTTAGAGTTTCGTTTTCTGACAAGAGAAATTAAATACATTTAGATAAGCAAGCAAAATAGAAGATAATAAAATCAATTAGGATATATTATAACAACAAAGTCAAATGTTAATGGCCAACCTGAGTTGAAATCTTAAGAAATTTCCAATACAGTCAAAAAACTGTATCTAATAACTTATAACGCTTTAAGAGTTTAGGGTTTTATTAATTTCATGCATATTTAAAGCAACATATACCTTGAAAAGGTGCTTTGATCTGTAATTGTTAATGAAGACACATTTTCATGACAGTAAAAAGCATCTTGCATCTTTTAGTAACTAAATAAAAAAGGCAATGGTATGAACTTTGCTAAAGCAGCCAAAAATTTGGAAACTATTAAGAAAACAGCATAATGAATTAGTCTTCACAGAGGCAAAAAATGAAGCCCAGTGCATCCCAAGGAATTTACTGGTTTCATACAAGACTTTTGTCAGAATGATTGTGGAGAATTGAGCCGTAGTCATGCAAATAATCACTCTGCCATTTCTCAGAAATTTCATTTTCATAGAAATACAAAGGGCTTTCTGCTTTCTGCTCTGCCTCTTCCTCCTTCTCCAAAAGGACATCTGAGACCTGAACTGAGTGACAGAAAGTTTATGCTCTCATATTTCTTTATGATGAATGGATCAATAAATCTTACATAACCCCCTTTAGTTCCTGGAGTCTCTTTAGCCATGTTGATGCATATTCATTTTTCTCTTGATATTATTGTGACTACCTCCCTAAGCAACGCAGTAAGTAATTCTTTCAAAGTTTCAACACTGACCTGGAATTGGAGAAAAAAGTATTTTTCTTTTTATATACTATGTGGTCTAATACTATTCAGCATGCCAGCAGAGACAGCACCAGGCACTGCATTCTACTTACAGCTCAACCACAAGTATAAGGAACTGTTAACAGGAAATCTATGACTTAAGTTCCAGCACAGAAAACGTTAATGCAAACAGCTAGTATCCTAAGAACCTGGCATTTATTGCACTTTCTACTGTAAACACAATTTTTTTATACCAAATATAGGGGTGAGGGATTAACTTTCCTCACATGTTAAGTAAACAGTCCATCATACCTCAACTAGGCACCTTTAAATACAGAAAAACCTAAATTAATTGTTAAATAACCATACGCCTCTTTCTTTGTTACTGCACATTTTTATCTGCATATCACAACTACATGCAAGTAAGAATAAAATAAATCACAACCCCAGTATTTTTGTAAAGTTCAAAATGTAGAATTGTTATCCATAGCAAAGATGCTGCAACTGCTTGCTTTTTCTTAGGATACCTGGTGTTTGATTAGTTACAAATTATACCATTATTTCACAGGGACTCTGCAAGTAATGCTATTATCAGGTCATAGGTATGAGAAGACATTTGCTTTCTGCAGAAAACCACAGTGGTGGCTGAATCTCAAGGAGTCAGGACTTCTAATACCCATACCAGTCACTGCCCTTTCCCTCCTCTGCTCTCAGTTTACCTATCTGGAAAATGATCATAAAAATAGAATACATGGGTATATTAGGTTATCTTCAAAATATCACCATAAAATGTCCTGGAATGAAGATAACTAAAAAGTGAGATGTAATAGATAGTCTTTCAAACCATAGCAGGATTTCCCTTGTTTAGGCATAATCATTTAAAGCATACAAAGTGACAATTAACATCAGAGTTATTATTTAATCTCCTGTAAAAAGATGAGATGCAGGAATAATATGTTCAGCAAAAAAAAGTGAAATCTGAAGAATAAGGAAGCCTGAAAGCTCCAATTATCACCTTGTTTCCATTTTCATTTTCTGCAGAACTATTTTGTGAGTCCCTAGGAAGTATTTAATCATCAGTTGTGAATGTTGTCACTCCATTTATGTGTCATCTGCTGTATCAGTACCAGGGCATATGCACTGGGGATGTACAACATCTCCCATAGGGTCAGATAAAAAGAAAAGAATTCTCTTTTTATATATGTTTGAATGATGTAAAGCAGGTCATGTTCTTCAAAGATGCCTTCTGTATAATTCAAAGCTAAAGGAAGAGTTCAAATTGAAATCTTTGATAGAAATTTCTTTTTAAAGAGACCCCCTGTCTGAAAGATTGGTAATCACAAGGCTTTAAAATACATTTTGTTGTCAGCTCACCTTAGTATTGACAGTGCTTAGACTGATGCAGAAAAAAAATATAAAAAGAACTATTTCAGCTAGATTTCAGTAACACATTTGACTGTGCTTCAATTTTAAAGAGAAAGAAAAATACTGAAGAGTTAAAAGCATGCTTTTTCCTTGTTGCCTGTTCTCTACATATGCTGCTGACTAACAGATTTTCTCATGATAATATAGCTTATTTAAAAAAGGAGGGATATACAATGGGAATGAGAGCAACAAATAACTGTGGAACAACGCAAAAGAAGACTTACATGCTAAACTTGGGTTTATAGCACAGTCTCCAATTCCTTTTGCTTTGTGGGTTCTTAGTGGAGCTGAACTCTTAGTAGAGCTAGATGGAAGTCTGCAGCACTAAGCAAAGAGTGTCCTGTATTTAATGCTGGCATTGTTATTTTTCACTCAGAAGCTGCAGTACGTAGCCAGTTTTTGAAAGCAAGGTCTGATGCAATACAATACAGAGACTACTTTGAACTGACGTCCCTGGAGTTGTTATCAATTAGATGAGAAAGCATGAAGAAATATAAAATTGATGAGCACTCTCTTCAGAAGCAAGATACATTTATGTATAAAAAGTAGAAAAAACTTAATAAGATTAATGTACACATCTTTTTTGAACTCTTGTTTCCAAAATTTTTAAGCTTTTAATGTGGATTTGTTACCTAATTTGACATACACTGTGGGTTCAACTCTTCAGAGATTAGTGAGTGCTCTGAAAATCGCCCTAGAAAATCAGGATGCATTAAGGTACCAGCAATCATCAGCAACATGAAAAATGTATGGATTTTATAAGTATCTGTATATATCTATGTAGATATGCACACAAACTGAAAAACACATGCATCTGTCCATGTGTGTGTGTGCATATATGCATATACACACAATTTATGCACAGAAATATATAGATACTGAAAATTATACGTGCTTAGGATAGCTATTATGTTCTTTTCCACAGAAAGACAGCAAAAGCAGTTGTCTTATAAATTCTGATATCTTACAGCTATCTACAAGAAGCAAGACTAATACAAACTAATCAACCAAAATTTATAATATTTTACTGCATGTATTCAGCTCATTCTCCTTTTTCCATTTCAAATATTTGCTTTAGAATACAAAAGCCCTTCCTTCCCAATCAAGTGGAAGCAATACTACAAAGTTACATAGCTTGATTTTTTTCAAATTTCTTCATAATTTAACAGCATAATTTTACTGGGCTGCGCAAGAACAGACAAAACATTTTAAATCTCAGAACATCTTGATAATTATTAATATTTTAATTAATTTTTAATAGTATAAAAATGACACAACTAAATAAAATAAACCCCAAGCCAATATTTTTATAATAATGAACCTTGTTAATTCACACTACTATAAGCAGGAATTCTACGCGATCACTAAGATGTTTTGCTGATGTCAGTCAGGGTATACTAACCCAGCTTTAATATGACAGAGTCGACTTAAAATTAAGCCCTCTGCTCTTGTAATATGCATAACAAAGCCTGGGGTGTGAGATATATCCCTTACACAAACCAAAAAACTAACATACATCACCTGCCAACTTAAATGGATCATGCCAGGAAGTGACAGGGTAGTCCCAGATTCACTTTCCTCTCAGCCACACTGCTGTCAAAGGGACAATTAACTGTAAAAAGGGATCCTGATTTTTGTGGTCCAGGTGTTTATGCTTCAGCAAATTTAATCATAGAATTATAGAACGGTTTGGGATGGAAGGGACCTTAATGGTCATCTAGTTCCAGCCCCCTTGTCTTGGGCAGGGACACCTTCCACTAGACCAAGTTGCTTAAAGACCCATCCAACCTGGCCTTGAACACTTCCTGGCCCCTTCATAGGGCCGCCACAACTTCTCTGGGTACCCTTCTTAATGAAGGGAACAGCTTATATGCAACATTTGTGTTTTCTGAGGGGGCTTTGTATATTCTGAGAGGGAGCTTTGTATATTCAGAAACATAGACACAAATGTCACTGTGCAGGTGATACCGCTGCTATCAAGAGAGTATTGAATATTCCTAAAATAAGAATTAAGATATCTGTAAATCTGTAAATCATTAAGTTATCAATGCCGCTGTGATCTCAAAAAGATCCTGTGAAAAGGCACAAAATAATCTCTGTTGCTACAATATAAAACAGTATGCCATTCGTGTTTTCCAAATAAAAAGTTTCCAAAGAAAAAGACATCTTCTAAGGTTGTGAGTTTTAGTGGTATTGCCACATCTGCTGATGTTTTTCCCTCTTCTGTTTTCTACAAATTCTTCATGTTAATACACATCTCTACATTAATACACGTCATGTCTTCAAGGCTTCTAATTCTGGAAGGCATTGCTTGATCTCTACTTTATACTTGCACTCCACATGTCCTACTGAGTTCTGTGCTTCTCATGGCTCATAAATTACTAGCACAATTTTAAACATCCATAATGGTATATAGAAATGAAATAAATCTTACATCCTTTTAAAGTTATCTTTTTTGACTAAGTATACTTTTCTTTGGTCCCTCTGTGGCTGTTCTTTCTTTTTGCGCTTGAGGACCACCTGCTGCTGAAAGTATTTTCTAAATACTTTTTGAAACATTTTGAAAGTGTTTTCAAATATTTGGAGGAAAATTAAGTTTGTTTGAGTGAAACTGTAACTTTGGTGAAACTATAATCCTTCTTTAGCTACACATAGAACAAGATCCTCAGGATGTAAACAGACACTCATGCCACGGAGAAACAGACAACTCATGCCTTTTTATTCACATGAGCATCTTGAGCACCAATGAGACAGTATGGAAGACTGTTGTTTTCCTTGGTTTCATAAGTTGTAGGCAAATCTGTTGTTTAGCAGTTTAAACGGGATGAAGTTATATGGAAGGATTTTGTAGTCTTTTCCAGGTGCTGTTGAAGGCGCAGCATCGCCAGCTCAGCATTTTTCATACTTTTGCAATTAAACCACTTTACATCTTTTCATGCTGTTACCAGCTGAATTTTCTGAGGTTTTTCTGATTGCAAGAAAGTTTGAGTACAGTGCCTCTATTTGTTGGGTCAGGAGAGAAACACAAAAAATGCTTTCAGGTAAGAATTACACTCACAATCACAATAACTCAAGGAAATAGCAGAGGTGACATCAGCAGTCTCAGCAATGGAAAAGTGGTTGTCATCCCTGCGGTTTACTGCTACCCAGTCTGAAGAGTGACTTTGCCAGTCAGGCCCCCTGCCCCTTGTCGTTGCAGGATGAGTAAGACAAATGGAGCTCCTCTTTGGGCAGCAGAAGCTGGAAGTTGACAGGCAGGAGAGAATGGGGCAGGGTTTGTATGAAAGTTACAGTATCTTACAGGTATAGTTTATTGCATTAAACAATTGTTTGTGGGAAGAAAAAAAGACCCATTTATACAGTTTTCATCACAACATAAGGCAGAATTTCATACTCTCATATGAAGGTACCCTATTGCCCTCTTGCCCCCAGTATAGAATCATTTTATTTTCATCTGGTAAAAAGGATGCACTGCTTTATATAAAACTTAAAAAAGCATGACCACAAACGTAAAAAGGAAAATCCTTCAAAGTATGGCTAGGAGAAATATTTCTGGATAGCCAGGCATAATTGTTCCCAGGCACACTATGGTAAGCATTGTATTGCATTAGCTCTGAGAAAGCGCTGAATTAAAAATATTCTGTCTTTTTACCATCCATAGATTCTGATCTGGTTCCCAAAGTGAATAAATTAAAGGGGACAAGCAATAAAAAATGAGAGAAAAATGTAAACTTTCCAAATTCTAAGATAATCTGTGGCTTTTACATGTGCTTGTGACACTCTTCAGAGAGATGATTCCCACTTAGATATTCATCACTGATATTAATTTTGCTTCAGGCCCCCAAAATAAATAAAGCCACCTATCAACTGTAATACAGAGACCAAGAAAAAATTACAAGCACACCATTTTTCAAAATCACTGTTCCATCTAACAGCTTCAGAAAACTGATCTTTTTACATTCAAAATTAGAAACGTGTTGGCTAGCTATAGTGTATTGCATGATTTCTGTATAAACTCTGCCTCTAAAAATTATCATCCCTTAACTCCAGAGTTTTGAGCTGCCACTTTCTTTCTGCTCCAAAGAAAGATTTGGGCTCCCAGAGACCATGGTAAACCCATCATTTGAATTTAATTAACCATGAAAACCATCCTGGTATTAAATATTAGACTTTCACTATTTTCTATTAGTGTTATGAAAGAAAATATATATCCTACCTTAACATATTTCAAATTACAGTTAGAGGATCAGTGATATAAGAGAAATCACTGCAAGAAAACTGAGGGGAAAAGCATGCATTTTGTAATGAGCAGATATACCACTCCTTAACCCAACACCTAGATACATTGAGAGTATTTAGTATACAAACAAGTTGGAAGACTTTGAGAATGTTACCAGCAGGTATGGTATAGCTGCTTTGGGTTTTTCTTATTACTTGCATTAAAGTCATTACTAGTGACCTTTGGAGCTTAGTCTTATTGTACAGTTAAACTATGATAAGTCTGCTATCATCATCAACGCCAGTGACAAAGCATGAAACCAGAATAGAGTAAAAGTAGGCTGGACAAGATCAAAATAAATGATGGTCCCAATGAAGAAATCATTTTCGCGTTATTATTTAGTGATTTAGTGATTGTTAAGAAACCATGGAAGCCAAGTGAGACTTCAAAGGGTTGAAAAGGGCAGATAAAGTGCCTGTGGTTATTGATGAGTGTAAGAGGGAAAGGCAAGCCAGGGAATTTCAGTTTTACTTCTATTCCTGGAAGATGTCTGAAAGAAATCATCAAACATAAACTTTACTTTAAACAAAGCAACTAAAAGAAAACAAAGATATGAACAACATCCTGTGTGCTTTTGAAGAAAATTAATTTTATCAATTCAGACAAATTTTCTTCTATGATAGAGGATTATGCCTCATAGAAGAAAATACAGGTGGCAGCTGTTAACTTCACTAACATGAGACCTCTCTAAGAACCTTTCTTGACATGAGACCTTTCTAGGAACAAGCAAGAAAACAAGAAAATTGTGGTTAATACGAAACTACTGTAGGACCAAATAAAACCCTTAGGCAAAGTGGAGATAATTGTCAAAGAGGTGGTTATTGATGAATCAATATCAAATGTGAAGGAAGAATTGAATGTTCTGCAGGTGTATGTTTGATATTATTCAATTTTTTAATTAAAATGTGCTTATTAAATTCACAGAGATCAGGACTACATGCACATTGAAGACAAGAAAATTAGAACTCAAAATAGCCTTGATAAATTGAAGAACAGATCTGATGGGATAAGAGTAACGTGAAGTTTGCACTTGGACAAGAATAATCAATCCTGCAGCCGACAGATAGGGAAAAATTGATTAAGCAGATCTGCTGAAGAAGAATACACAGGAGTTACAGTAAATGGCAAATTGCTCAACAGGTCAAAAATGATGTGCTGTTTCAGAAAAACCAAATATCAAAGGAAGATATATAGAAAAAAGGAGGAGAGTTGACAGTAAAATGTGTAAAGCAAACTTTCCACTCTACTCAGAAATGTGTGTTCTCATACTATTGGATTTTCCAGCTCCCTTAAATGCTGTTGATTGTGAAGGTATTATAGACTTAGCTGAAAACCCTGCTAAGAGTTAATTTAACTGCTTTTCAGTAATTTTATTTTTGTCTCTCCACAGCCTTTTTTTCAATTGCTTTTTCACTCTGAGCTCTGTATTATTAATATGAGAATTTACAGGATACCATCTCATCCATTTTTGAGTCTGTAAGATCAGTACTATTGAAGTGATAAGAAACTGAAAAAATCCTTTGCTCTTGGAGAAGTCTTAGACGCACAGTGGGATTTTCATTGCCTCATATATTTTTTGTTGTCTACTATTTGCCTGAGTAGAAGATCCTTAACAAGGGTTAAGAAGAAGCTTTTTTACTCATAGCCAAGGAAATATGGCATAACAGCAATTTAAATATCATTACTTAATTTGCATAGTGCCCTAAAATCACCAGTATCTGTATCAGGACCCAATGTACTAGGTGCTGCACAGAGAAACAAAAATCCCTGGCTTCATTACAGCCTGTGCATTCTTTTAACGCTTTCCATCCAAAGATGAACATGCACTCTACAAATAGAGCTGGACTTAAAAAAAAGATTTATATATTCTCTGAAGGAAAGAAATAAGAAATTCACTATGTCTCTGACTTTTATATTTGCGAAGGAAAACCTGAAAACAAGTAGTAAGTCCCTCTTTCACAGGGACTCCAGTGTTCAGGAGGCAGTTAAGAAAGATTTCAACCTTTTCTTTTACTTTAAATATCATGGTGTGTGTAGGTCTTAGAGTCAACAATATGTCAAATGGGAAATGTAAAGACCAGATTAGGAGCATTTGCAGGAAAAAAAAAAAAAAAAAGAAAAAAAAAGGAAAAAAAAGAAAAATAGCAAAGCAGATAAAGTAGTCACGCTTGGGGTAGCACTAAGTTGTGAATTCTTCATCTTTTATTTCTTCCGTAGCAATTTGCAATCTCCTGATCTGCCTGGTAGGGAGCAAAACTGAAGCTCCTTCTTCTATTCTTTTCCTCCAGCCACCACAAGGAAAGGCAATGCACCATTCAGAGCCATCCTGAGCCAGTATTTACTTCTGAAGGTGCTGTGTCAGAAATTTATCAAGAAAAATTGCTAATTCCATTCAGGTTCCCCTACTGTACTAAAGATAGGCAGCCTATGCAATTCATACCTGCTACCAGCAACTGGTATCGCTGGGCAGTGCACAAAGGTACAGGCCTATGATCCCATCTCTTCCCTCACTGCATTTCAGAGAGGTTAATAGGAACAAGGAAATAAAATGGCTTTAGGTATGCTCATCACTGCCATGTATAACATTTATATATAAAGCACAGGGAATAAAACAGCAATTTCTAAACATATAATGGGCGTTGACCCAACATGTTCAAGGAGGTGCCACAATCTTGCAAGTGTTGAACCATCATGTATCAAAAGACAATCAAGATCCTTTGAAGGTCAAAGGCCAAACATATTAACTTTATGGTAAATGAATATTACACAGAAACCCAGACTAACAATGTGAAGAGATCAAACAGCAACTTCCAGTCCTGCAAGATCTCTACTACATTTTTCAGATTGTTGGAAGGACCATGGGATACCGTTATTTAAAATACTGCTTTGCAGGTTTTAAGAACCAGAATTTATTCAAACACTGATGGGGAAAAAAAATTGCAGATAGGTTATTTGTGGATATCATTTGACCAGCAATATTTCTAAGCAACTTTTTGTCATTAAAATGCCTATTGAGTGGTAAAACTCCTATTTATTTTTCATAAAAGCACAGCCAGCTAAATCTAGAATTTCTGCAAATAAACTTGTTCCAAATATAGTTCAATGTACAGTAGGAAACTGATTTATTTGTGATATTTGGATGTTTAGGCATGCTGGGACACCCGGGAGCGATGTTTCTATTTAGCTAGCAACCGCTGGGCTGTAGCAGCATTGAGCATTCCCTAGCCACAACCATTTGTGTCAATCTCAGCCAAATGTTTTAAGATACAGAACTATTATGGTGTATCAATTATTAATTTTATTATGAGAATTTCATCAATAATTTTAGCTGTAAGGGTTGGAAGGCTGAGTAGTTTGGGCACATTTCCCACAACGAAATCATGCAAGTTCCCAAGCCCCTTTTTTTTTCTTTTAGCTTGATTAGTGGTTCTGGTAATAAAAAAAATAAAAAAAAAAAAAGCCTACATTGATTCTATTTTTATCAGGATTTTTAATTCTAACTGTATGTGGTACACTTATGAGATTCACTTTTCCTCCTAGGAAAATCCTCCTAGGATGATAATTTCTAGCCCACGGATAACAACATCAATGTGGGGATAGCAATTTTAATTTTTATTATCATGTTTGAGAAAAATCATATTATTGATCCTCCCAATCAATATAACAAGACATCCTCAAACCCAGCTTCCCACATGGACTCCATGCCCTCAGCGCTGTTCAGCTGTCCCCAGTTGATTACCTTGTAGCCTTTCATTACAGAGCAAAGCTCAGAGCTCCAGCTCTGCTGAACAAGTTTATCTCAGTGGTTCCATGATTCTTGCCTGGGGAACTTATTTCTCATCATCTCTGCTAGGCACATGTCTGCGCACAGCCCAACACATTAGTCTGCTAGTACATAGGCTTTGCAAATGCGTAAGGAGAGATATAGCTCTTCCTGCAGCAGACCAGCCTCCCTGGAGACATCTCCTGTGTAGACAGCCTAATTCCCTCTTCTCAGCCTAACCTGCACCACACAAGAACTGCTCCAAAGCTGTCCAGAATCACTGGCCAGCCGCTATCCAGTTCATATTGTCTCCATGTCTCTGTAAAAACTAAGGGGAAAAGGAGACAACAGAAAGCAACTTACATTTCAAGAAGGAACACAGCACTGGAGTGCTCTGTACGCTGATGCTTAGCCTTGTTGTAGCTAAGGGAGCAGTAAAATCCCAATTATAGCATTTGGCTGGTAGCCAAGTAACCAGAAATACTGTTCAGCCAGAGTTAAATGAGAAGCTTCATATCTGATGAAACAATAAGTTGCATAGTAGTGCACCTTTGCATTTGCTTACAATAAGATAAAAAATCAAGCACTAAAAATAGTGTCTAAGGACGGGTAGATGCAAAATGGCAACAGGGCATAAACTGGCATTCTTCACAGCAAAATACCTGTCCAGAAAGATCTTTGCCTTAACTTTGCTATTCCAGGTTGCTGTCAGATATTCATTTCCCTGTGTTCCCTTGATTTTCTCTCAAGTCAGATACCACAGTGAGGGCTGCTCACCTTTTATGTCTGCAGTAACATATATGAGCTTCTGTCTCCAGAGGTGGCACTGCTGACTTATTGTGAAGGGCTAATGAATCCTGACCCTCACCATGGTGTCAGAGCAGTGTCACTGCTCTAACGCTCCTCTTGCAGCATGCCATTAACTCCAGCAGGGCATGCTGCTAGCTGCTCTACTTTTCAGATGAGGTTTTAGGTCCCAGATTATTGGTGGCACTATATTTCTATTTCAAGTCCCATGATAGTTGATGCTCTTTTTAATATCCAGTCCATGCCGTTGTGTAATTATGTGAGACTCTCTTCTTTCATTTTCAAAAAGGCAATCTTTTAACCTTCCTAACTGTGAGGAAAACTTGAACCCATATCTCAAGCACATCCTAAAACTCAGAGGCAGGAAAGATGCATTATGCAATCAATTAAGAAAAAAGGCTAACTGTAGTTTGGAGTGTTATGAAAAGCAGAGGTGTACATAAAATGGGGAGGATATAAATCCACTATTTCAAATGCACCTCCATGTTTTTAACAGAGCTAAACAAGGGAAGTTCCAACATGTCTCCTGTCTTGCTGTCTCCTTACAGACATCATTGTTGTGTCATCTAAAAGAGATTTGCAGACTTTCAGACTACGAGTCCTTTTGCCACAGGTTTTGTTCCACTGTTTCTTTTACATCCCCCATGGCAACTGAATGGGGAGATTCTAAGCATTAGATGGTACAATGAGGCTAACACCTGTGTGTGCCCTGTTTGCCTCTGTGCTTCATCATGCTTCTGAGGACTTTTGGAATGGATTCTGCTAAACCACTGTCCTGTGGTTTTTAGTACTTGTATTTAAATACACCCTACAATATCACGAGAAATAATTACAGATATTTTATGTAATCATGTGCAACACATAAGCAAAATTATGTAGTTATACAAAATAATGAAATCAAAAGATCAATGGCATTTTCTTAGTTTAAACTAAAGCTATGAAATAACCATTACTATCTGTAGTTTTTGTTTAAAAAAAAAGAAAATGTTTTATATAATATATGAGGAAAGAAAGAACACTGCCTTTCAATTAAAGGAGTGTGACAGTATCTCCATGCCTACTATTGTAATTAAAAGTTTATAATTCCCAGTTTTCAGAAATATCAGCAGCTGGATTTACTCCGGGAAGACCAAGGAGGTTGTACTAAAGAAAGTTATTTTCCTTCTGAAGTGTGGAACATATTTAATGCACATTGAAATTTTAAAGACCTTGCTGAAGGTCCTTTTTTACTTACTTAATGGATCTTGCAGGTGAAGCTATTTTTTAAAACAATGCATTTTTGGGCCAGATCCTTAGGAGGAGTTAATGACATTGTTTCAGGGAAAACAGCTGAACTACAAGTTGGTAGATTACCTGCACAACAACGTCTCATAGTCTTGGCATATTCATAGCTATCTTTTAGAAACAAAGATTTCTGGCAGAATTAAGACAGTTTAAAATTACAGAACAAAGCATCAGTCAGGAAAAGGGATGGCAGCAGGAGGACCAGATGAACTGTGTATGAACCAGAGGGAGTAGCCCATGACCAGCTACATAGTGGGCAGTCTGTATCCCTGTCCAGCTTCTCCTTCACCAGGACATTTCAGGACACATCAAAAGCATTTTGGAGAAGAGAATTGAGGTTCTGCAAGGTTTGTGGTTTGGTCTTGAGAAGGCAATCCTGCTCTGCACACTTCTACCTCTCTGCCCGCAGAGCAAAAGAAAAATCAGTGGCTATTTAGTTCTTACAGTCAAGTGCCCTAGAGCTGACAAAGAAACTAGTCAGAGGGGGTTTTTTTTCAGAGAACTTGTTACAAAGGCTGCATTCAAACTGTGATGTCATGGTTTGTGCATGGGTCAGGCAGCCCGTAACATTTCAGAAAAGAGGAATGCTGCAGAGGTACCTATTTAAAAGCACCTGATTCTACATCTAGGCAGCTAAATTGTCAGTGGGATCTGGGGTGATGCTGCCATGCTCCAGCCTGATCTTTCAAATGGGGATTTGATCCTAAGTCTGTGAACAATAGCTGGGCTGAGGAGATGAATGGGCACCCCCTCTGTATTGAAAAACTTAATGAACTGAACACCTTTCCACCTTGTCTGCCAACACGCACCAAAAGCAAAGCTGCTGGAATGATGACTGAGAAGTGTAAGGGAAGCTCTGTCTGTTGGTAGAAGTAGCATCCTTTGCTAGGCCAGCTAACTCGGAATGCAATATACAACATAGAATGTGTTTGCTTCTTCCTGCTGTGTCAGATGGGCTATTTGGATATACCTCTGTCATGGTTTAAGTCCAGTCAGCCACACAGTGTCACTCTCACTTCCCGCCTTTCCTCCACCCCCCCTCCTGGAGGGATGGGGAGAAGAATCGAAAGAATGTAACTCCCATGGGTTGAGATAAGAACAGTCCAGTAACTAAGG
>WYDI02004889.1:0-10025 GCA_009867235.2 Psittacus erithacus
TGGGATGGTCACGGAATTTGTAAAGTTCTGCTAATGCAGACAACATTTTATGACCAGTTAAGCACAAAGAGTTCTCTCAAAAAGATTATGGGAGACAAAGAGATTGAGCAGTCTCACATGCTAAAATCTTGGAACACAAGATATGACTTAGTTTTTCCTGGGTTTTCTAAACCCGTAAAGAGCAACAAACCCTCTGGTAACCTCTGTCACTCTGCAGCATATATTTAGGCACAAGCATATATGCAAGGATACAATTTTATTGCTGAATAATGACTTACTTTTGCACATGCCTGAATTCAATTTATGCCAAGGACTGTTAAGACATGCTTAATCCTCAAGCACTTATATTTTTATCTGTTAGGAAATTACTTACTGTGTAGTTTTGTCAACATGTAATTCTTAACTCTGCAAACTGTTACGTCCCTGTGCCATGAACTGCCTGATGAGAAACTGCCCCCAAAATTCATTCTGTATTTCATAATGTGTTTATTCCCAGAAGCTGACTTTAGTCCCTTTTAAAAAACAATGCCCTTACAGATAAATGTCTTTCCTATGAGGCATCCTGTCAATAAACTGCAAGTGCTAATCTTGTCACTTTTTGGAGATGGTTTTAGGAATGTTTCTTAAATACTCAAGGGAGTAAATTCAACCTCACCCGCAGACAGATTTTAAAATTCTATAGTAACTCAAGTCCTCAAAAGAAAATTACTTTCATTATCAAAATTCAGGTAGTGTACCGAGGAATTTGCAAGAAAATTCTATAATAAAAGAAAATGTTTCATGATATAACAATTTGCCTTTAGAGATATGCATTAAAGTGTAAGAGAGGAATTATCAGAAGCTTCCTGGGCCTAGCTAGTGAAACCATGAAGCCACTTACTTTAATCCCAGCTCTGTATTTGAGTTTTAAATGACTCAAACAACAAGTATTTTGTAACACTGGGGTTTTAATCCTATAATTCATTTTGTCCTATTCTAAATTTCTCTAGGATGAACTCTTTGAGATTCATTTTGTCTTAAAACACAGGTCATGTCTGTTCCAATGAGGTAGATGAATAATACGGGTTTAGTTTAATTTTAATTTAAATTGAACCACAGGAGAGAAAACAGAACATTTTAATGTTTCATATTCATTATTTACCAAAAAAAAATAATTCTACTGACCAATATCTCAAGTATTGTTACATTGCTTTGAACAGTTAATGGAATTACAAGAAAAAGAGATTTAATGCACAACAGCATTCATTCAACATAAGCATTAACTATAACTACTTTAAATCCTAGTACTCATCTCAGACTTATGCAGCTGCCTCATAGATATACATAAAAGACAAAAAGCCATATCTATTAATGAAAACAGAAAAAAAATGCTTAGGTATTGTTCAAATGCAAATACTCTAAATGTCTACATACAATTTATTTTTATTAGCAAGACTCATAATAAATGTTCTGTCTCATATGATCCTTTTCAGAAACATCTCAGTATATCCCAAAACATGAAACCAGCTTTGGCAGTGAGTCAGTAAAATAGAGGTACAAATGTCCTAACATCTCCATTCATTGATGTGCGTGTGTACATGCGCAATTTGTAACGAAAAACTCAGGGAAAAAAATGAAATCATTTTCCCCTACCATGCCTGTAAAAATATTACTACCTGGAAGCTCAATATACAGAGGCACAGTTTTTGGAAAGCACTACAGATCTTCCGCCAGAAATTTTTATCAGTTATTAAGTATCAGGTCAGCCAGAACATTTAAAAATTAACAGGTTTTGCCGCAGCTATTTGAAGTTTCACCCTATGGGGCAAGAGGGGGAAGCTGTGGCTCCATAGCTTTGCACTAACATTCATAATATGACCTAAATACATTTTTTCAGTTTAAAAAGGATTTCAATTACCAGAATGAGTTCATTGAAGGGGAACTTCAACAGTTGGACATTCAGAATTGTCTTTTGTTTCGAAGGAGACTAGCCCCTAAAGCGCTCTATCATGCAGTACCACTAACTTTCACTTTGTTTTCCTTCCTTTTAAGCAGGTAGACAGACAAGTATTAATTAGGAATATTTTTTTCAAAAGTCAAAATACATATAGATTCAAAGAATTAAAACAAATTTTACCTAGAAAAAATACACTATCATATAAAGCTCTCTAAAATGCTATAAAAATGGAAGTTTGCTGCTTGCAAATAAATATATCTATTACAGTATAAAGTTTGCACTAATGTTTGGTTTTTCCAAGGTAATTGGAAAAAAACTTGCTAATCTAATCATGACATGATAAAATACTCTCAGGTTTCATAGGCAGTTCCAATAGCTACCAAAACGTCTGATTATTTCTCAAGAGAATAAAGCTTCTTGCCTATTGCACAGTATGTTCTTATTTAAAATATTTCCAGAGTGCCTTCCTGTTACTAGCTTCCAAATTTATGTTTTCCAAATTGGAGTAATACAGCAACATTATACTTCAGATTACAACACACCTCACCGTTCAACAGTATCTCTTAGCTTTATATTCTTTCATTATTTTCCTCCACAAGACTTTCTTAAACACAGGAGATTTCAGATGGCCCAGAGCATTATGACCAGCTCAATTCTACACTATCAATATGACAGTAGGTTACTAAACCAGAGACAATAAAAGCATTTGCAAAGCTGCCCATAAATTGTACACAACCCTTTAGGTTATGTAAAACATTTCCAGCCAGGGATATGGTGCATATCCAAGAAGAAAGCAATCTCCAATGGGTCTGTAAGGTTTTCACAAAAGAGGACTGATCTGTCTGAATAGTCATTACCTAAACTTCCTTTAGGACTACAGTTCAAAGTAGCAAAGTGCAGCTACACAGCAACTGTCACAAAGCAGCTAATGAAGCAAATGCTGCTTCAGACATCAGCCCTCACATTAACCTGATGACAAGAGCAATAGAGAAGTGGCATGAGCTAGTAATTACCCTATTCCCACCTTTCCAATTCACATAGTCCAAGTAGGAAAGAAAATAATCCTTCAGAATTTTGCTCTACTTGACAAGCTCAAAAAAAAGAAAGAGGCATAAGACCATAGTAAGAAACCAGAAAAAAAGTAAACAGAGTATTTTCCCTCAGGTACACTTACATTGTTTCCCTCCGAAGTTACAGCATTTTTACATAACACGTTTCTGCTTCCTTAAATTCATAACGTTTCTGCTGTTAGGATTACACAGTTGATCAGATTTAAACTGTGGATTGAAAACTTTTATGATTGTTCATTATTCTTAGAATCATAGAATAGTTAGGGCTGGAAACAACCTTAAGATCATCTAGTTCCAACCCCCTTGCCATGGGCTGGGACACCTCCCACTAAACCACGTTACCCAAGGCTCTGTCCAATTTGGCCTTGAACACTGCCAGGGATGGAGCGTTCACAACTTTCTTGGGCAAGGAAGGACAACTTCCTTCTTATACCAAAGATGATTTTTTTCTTTTCTATCTATTATACTTGCATTTTTAAGAACCACCTGCTTGTGCCCATTTTATCCAATATACCAGAACCATCTTCCCTTTTGCTTCATTTGAACTTGCAAATCTTTACATGCAAACTTGTCTCTAACAAAGTAACAAATGCTTCAGGTCAGAAGGATATTATACAGTGTTTAAGCAACGTAAGGCTTCAAATTCTAATTGGTGTCCTCACAGAAATAGTGCAATATAAAATACTACATCAATTCACAAATTAAATTAAAGCATTTGTCACATGATTTTTTTATTGGTGAAAACAATTCATCTCTTTTTCATCACATTTTGTTGGGTAATGTTATCACATTATTTATTGTATTAATGTATACAATGCCTTTTTAAAACAATTCTGCATAAAAATGCTCCAAGAAAACAACACAAAACAATAACTTACCTAAGCATACATTTATACTTACAAAATGCTACTATTATTCAGTATTAACACTGTCAACTGAGTACTTACAGAGAAACTATGCCCCATGGATTTATGCTGTCCTTTGTAATATGCACAGACATGTTAAGTAAGCCAAGTGTACCATTTCAAAGAGAACAAATGTCAAATCTTGGGATGACATACTAAGTACAACTAATTTTGTTAGGCAAGGCTATGTGTAAAGCCACTTGTGAAAGACTGCATGAGAATTTGATCTTTGCCTTGCTCAGCAGCTAGCATAAGCTCTCTTCACAAAATGAGCACTGTGAATTCAGCTGAAATTCTGAGCTGAAGAAGAAAGAGCTTGCTTCGTGCCTGTTACCACTTGTATTCCAGGACTATTGTATATTTAACTCCAATTTCTTGTTAACCTGCAAAACTGTCACTAGCATACTAAATAAAGTATTAAAATGCATACTGCAAATTAACCCACATATAAAGTTAATAGAAAAAGAAATTGCAAAATGGAGATGCGTATTCTATTTCCGCACTTGGTATGATATCATGCAGAAAAGAGAGGGCAACTCGTTTTTGTTTATTCACAAGCAAAAATTGAATGTGTAAATTTACAGTATCGTCAACAGGACATGAGGCAGACTATCAGCTGCAGGCACTCTTCAAAAGAAATCAGCTATGCAGTGTGCATGGCCCACTCCTTAAGCAACTGAATAAGGAAGAAAAATACCTGAAGATAGTACCATTAGAGAGAAAGTGGATATGCAAGATGAGTAGCAAAGATGACATCATGCCTCCAAAAGAGAAAGTTGAAAATAATAACAAATATGCAAACAAAGACCAGAATATAGAAAGCAGTACTTCGAATGAAAAAATGATGCTCTTACTACTGAACACAAAAGCTGCAGTAGCAGCCGAACATAAAGAATATACCAAACAAACATAAATGAGAGTTTACACGGATGCTGACATCTGGAGATGGGAATTTCCAAGGAATGAAATGAAGAAAAAAGATATCAAATGGATACATAAATTTGTAACATCCATGAAAATAAACAGAAAAAGATGGCAGCAGCAGAAGTGGCTGTCTTGTAAATGAATTCCCAAGTCTGTCACCAGATATCAGTTCTTGTGTTTCATGCTGAATTCCCCACTAGCACCAACAGGGCCTCCAGGAGCAGACACCAAGACAGGGTATACCTCTGCTTGCAGTTGTGAAGACTTCCTGTTTGAACTATCAGTAATGGCAGCAAGCTCTGCGTCAGTATCTTTCTTATCTTTTCCCTCAAGCCACAAAGCTGGAGATATTTCCAAGGCCATTAATGAGAATTCAGATACTTACCTTCCAATGTGGCTTTCAGTTTTGATTTTTCTTTCTTTTATTTTAAAGGAATAAATAAGGCTGAAAATTTCATATGCAATTTCTATACCATGGTTAACAGTCAATGATCTTAAGGTTCTTTTCCAAACTAAATGATTCTATTACTATTAACAGTCCCAATACTTAGTTGTTATTTTGGAAAGGAAAACAGAAGAATTCATACTTTCATTTATATTTTTGCATTTTTAACAATGTCTAAAATATAGTACAATTGCAGTAATATATCATACTTGATTGAAAATGCTTTATTAGCATTATTTTATTAGAATGCCTTATTATTTTGCTCCACAAAACTACAGAAATGCATTTCTTACATTTCCTTTTCCTATTAGTTGATAACCAAATGCACTGTTCTCAAAATTCTCACATACTTCACAGGCACAGTAACCTGAAAAGAAATAAGGTCTTCACAGGCCTGCAGTACCTGAAGCCCACTTTCCACAGCAGCTCTACAAACAAAATTTCAGCCCTTGAACCACTCTTAGCTTTCCCATAGCTGTAGGGCTCTATCACCTGAACAACACTAACAGTTGCTTTTAAATTATAAGTGTTTTGTCAGGTCTGCTTACGACAAATCACTGTCCTAAGGAGCTTGTGACTTAGGAATACAGGAGTATTTTAAGGTCTAGAAGACATTCTTGCTACTAACAGTTTAGTTTACTCTGTCTATCCATTTGATAGTCTACTCAAAACATTCACCACAGTATGGCTACAAAGCTGCAAGGAACAAAAAGGATATGATTAATGAAGACATGAAATTTGCATTGATATCAAGCTTCTGAACAGATGTTACACAGTAATTAAACTTTCCTAAAGCAGGCTGAGGAAAGGAAGTAAGTCCATGGTAGAATCAAGAGACCTACTCACATAAGGAGCAAGTATTTCCCATGTCATTACATGTTCTGTATGATTCAGTTTGTTAAACATATGGAGTACCAACTGAGTCTTATTTAAAACCTTAGGGAAAACAGTACAGAAGCATAAAGGATCATTACGGTATCTAAAACAAAAAAAACCAAGAGGATTGGAAGTTTACCATTTTCTGGGAATATGCATATACTCTGGTCAGTCAGTACCTGCAATGAAGTGTTGCTATAGGCGGCTAGAAAAAAAGAAGTGGTTTTTTTTCTGTCACCGGAAACATCAGCCTATCTCATGTACATTTAGAAACTGAGAGCATCCTATTGCATCAATAAATAGAAGCAAATGCAATCAAAAATGGGGATCAAAAGTGACAAATCTCTCTTCTTATTCTCCCAAAAGTAGCATGTTTCTTTCATTGTGCAATCACTGCAGGAAATATTTCACCCCTTGTTACTTACTGAAATCCTAGATTCCTGTATTCTAGATAATACAGGATTCAAATGCTGGGTATAGGAAAGATTCAGAGGAATCAACAAGCATTAAGAAAGAAGATGCATGCACTGAGTTTTCATACAGAAAGAAGAAAACTCCTCTAGGGCTGCTTAAAGAAGGGATCTGCCCTCAAGTCAGCTGATACTTTTACAGGGCTATAAAAGCAGGTCAGTGGGCAAACTGAGCCAAGAAAGAAGGCTGTCACACAGAAAGGAGCTCCTGGACTGAAAGTTTGGCTTCTGTTGCCAGACTGTAGCCGAGGAAGAGCTGGAACTTAATGCTAAAATTAACCTTCACCAGGAAGCTAGCCAAAAGAAGCCTGGGCTGATAATATCCACTTGTGTATCTGGAAATACTCAGTTTCTGTCTCCTTCTCTTCAGGGACCAATAAATTCTCTGAACAAAACAGCCTGACTCTTGGACTCTTCTAAGCAGGACTCAGCCTTGTGAGACATCCATTGAAAAGTTTTTGCTCTCATTATATGTATTTATTGTGATATAACTCAAAATGTGATAGGTATTTTCCAGATAGTAAATACGTTAATACAAAATAGAATAACACATAATTCCAGTTAGGAAATAAGAAGAGCTGGACATTCATTCTTAGCAAGGCAATACTTATAACAACTGTCTGTATATATTCAAGCTAGGTGAGTTGGGTATGAATTCCTACATCCCACATTTTACATGTTACAGGGTAATGACTGCTGAACTTTTTTTGAAGTCTAGCCTAATTGCACATCGAGAGCACCTGAAAATATGACCTGTATCACTTCTTCAAGTTAACCACGAAGAATTATACCTTTCTGCTTAATCCCACCTTTAGGGTATTTGAAAACATCTGACAATTTGTTATTCATGGCCAGTTTTGTAGTATTTGGTAGAAGTGCATACAAAAAGGACATATCAACTTATGCAATAATTTTTCAAGACAGCTTTGCATGGAAAACTGTTACACTATGTCATATGCAAGCCAGGGAAGTATATATACTCTAAGTCTACATACATATAAACTCACATGCAGAAAAAAAGCCGCTTTGGTAGACTTACATTAACGCAAATCATTTAAGATGAACAGTGATCTCTACCTTTTACTTTGTATCTCGTAATTCCTTTTATGTCCCTATTCAGTCGAGAAGACCTCTGCCCAAATTAAAAAATAACAGCACATCTCATAAAAAAGTTAACAGGTGGTGGGAAGAAAGGCAGAACAAGTTGTACAGGCAAGTGTCGGGCAACCGGGATACTGAAAAGGGAAGCTACAACAGAAATAGAGTAAGAACAGGCAACTCAAGGGCTGCAGAAAGAAAGCAACAGCCAGTTAGAGAGTAGTACGAGAAGTCTTCCAGAGAAATAAACACAGAGAAATTAACATACTGGATAACATGAATGGGAAGTAGCACAAGATGCATATACTGCATGCAGTATTTTAGAACACACATATATATAAAGGGAAATATATAGAGAAATAGAAAATTAACAGAAGCTTTAAAATAGATGACCAATTTGCTCTGAAAGCAGATTTAGGTTTTAGTATCCAATAAGAAGCTAAAAAGTATATTATTAATTCATTTTAAATACAATTTTTTCACTTCAGAATGTTACTAAAGTCAACGTAGTCATTAAAGAGCAATATAGTCCTGATCAATGAGCAGCATTCATCAAAGAAACCAAAGCAGTGAAACAGGAACAATCTCCATCAGTAAAAGACTAAAAAGAGTTTAGAAAAATGACACGAGGAATGATTTACTGTAACTTATCCTGAGTTATGATTTTACATACTTAGGAAAATTATTAAGATAGGAAATCAGAGAGGCATCCAGAAGAAATTTATTTTTAATTACAGAAAAGAGCCATCATCCAAAGTTCTGAATAACAGACACAACTACAAAGTGTACTTCTCTTCAAAGTGAAAAGGTTGAGCAGGTTGTGATACAGAGAGGCTGGAAGCCTGGCTAATCCCTAGAGAAAATGCAATGTTTTCTTTCACTGTAACAATCTCCTTCGAATCCTGCTTGTGGGCAGTGGAACACAGTATGACACTCTAAGATCCTTTCCAGGACTCTGGCCTAAGTTACACCTAGCACTGAAAAATCTACAGTAATCGAATTTCCTTTCCTATTTGAAGGCTATCCAATCACTTAACAGATCGCCTTGTCAATCTGATTTCATGCTACTCTATCACTAAGTTTTCAACTGTCCAAAATAAGTTCTCCTCTTTTGTGATATTTATATTTTCAGAATATTAGAAACAAAAAAAAAAAAAAAACAACCCAAATTCTATTAGTTTTAGCCAGATACATGTACCTGTCAGGTCTCTAACTACTTTTGTCCCTTTCACATTTACATTAGAGTTCTGACAAGGAGGTGTTTGAAATCAAACACAGGTTTTCAGGGGAGATGACACAAAAGCCTTCTAGAGAGAGGTTATCATCTTCTGTTTTGCTCTCCAGCATTCCCACAGACAGAAACATTGGCAAGTTCTACAACCATATCCCCTTGCAAAGACTGCTCTGAACTGATATCAATAGTTCCCTTCAGCCTCCTGGCATTAACACTGAATTTCTTTTTCAGGCTGGTCACCATTCTTTTTCCCCATCTGCATTTAAACTTGGGTTTGTTGGGGTTTTTTCTAATTGAAACACTGAAGAACATTTGCTAAATATTACAAGATAAAATCTGCCTTCTCACTCCAAGTGACTCTCCCTCATCCTAACCATAGTTGCCCATTTATCCCTTTTCAGACTTTTTCAATTAACTTCAATAAATGCAGGGATTATTATTTTTTTAATTACTTGAAGGATTTTTTACTTTATACCTATTATCTTATGTTTATTCTTTCCATATTCAAATCAGAAGTACATTTCATAATAAAATACTTCAAGCCTAGTAAGCCACAGCCCCACTGAGATATTATATACAACCATGTTGACAATCCAGTCGAAAAATTAACACCAAATTTAAACTCCATCATGAGCAGTGGTCTCCCAGGGTGTTTTGCCTATTTTTCACATACTTTAAATTTATATACATATGCACTGTAATACTTTAATTGCAATACATTGTAATATGCACGCAAAGAGTTGTGGTCAATGGCTCAATGTCCAGCTGGAGACCAGTAACGAGCGGTGTCCCTCAGGGATCGGGGCTGGGACCGGTCTTGTTCAACATCTTTGTGGGTGACATGCACAGTGGGATTGAGTGCGCCCTCAGCAAGTTTGTCGATGACACCAAGCTGTGTGGTTCGGTTGATACCCTGGAGGGAAGGAATGCCATCCAGAGGGACCTCGACACGCTTGTGAGGTGGTCAGATGCCAACCTTAGGAAGTTCACCCATGCCAAGTACAAGGTCCTACACCTGGGTCGGAGCAATCCCAGGCACAGCTACAGGTTGGGCAGAGAAGAGATTC
>WYDI02004889.1:10125-23020 GCA_009867235.2 Psittacus erithacus
CCCTGCCCATGGCAGGGGGGCTGGAACTGGATGATCTTAAGGTCCTTTCCAACCCTAACTATTCTATGATTCTATGACCAGCAGGTCGAAGGAGGTGATCCTGCCCCTCTACTCTGCTCTCGTGAGACCTCACTTGGAGTATAGTGTGCAGTTCTGGTGTCCTCAACATCAGAAGGCCATGGATATAAGGAAGAAGTTCTTTACTGTAAGGGTGGTGAGGCACTGGAATGTGTTGCCCAGGGAAGCTGTGAATGCTTCATCCTTGGCGGTGCTCAAGGCCAGGTTGGACAGAGCCTTGGGTGGCATGGTTTAGTGTGAGGTGTCCCTGGCCATGGCAGAGTGGTTGGAACTGGATGATCTTAAGGTCCTTTCCAATTCTAACTGTTCTATGAGTCTACGATTCTACTTTCAGAATACCTGTTCTGTTTTTACCAACACCACTATATATTTCTATTGATGGCTTAGGGTTACCCTTTAAATCACCAGCTTGAGTGAAAAAAAAGAGTATCTTTATTTCTTTTCCTGGAAAGTTAAAGGAGAAATTTAACATGCTTTGTAAGGTTTGAATTTGAAACTCAACATATATCTCATTTAAGCAACTCCTACAATTTTGACTCCAGTGGAAAACTATAAAAGATAGAGTCTAGACAAAACCAAAATAAATACACTGTACACATCACGCTGTTCTACAGGACAGTGTAACTCAGACCATATACAATTATGAATATAGCAGATAACTAACATTTACTGCAGCATGCTACAGCTAATTTCATTAGAAGCTTCTGGTCATAAATCACATTACAGCAGCAACTGATGTAACTCCTTATGTTAATAGCTCCATAACATGTCTTTTATATAGAATTGTATGAAAATATCAAAAATATTTGGTATGCACTTCAAAAGTATAGACAGGTAATTCACTTGACATTTAGTGTAAGTTTAATTGCTCCAAAACATAGAGAACTTTCAGCATGCTTTCTTTAATTCAGAGACTTTCAGATAAATGTACTGCTTTTAATTTTAAATGATAAATTGATTTTATAGAACACCTAAATTACAGACATTTCACACCTGAAGGGGGAAAAAAAACCCCATGCAAGTAGAGCACTTTAAAACTGCTCTGTCGTCTTTAGATCTTAATTACAAACCTCTTCCTATAGCCATACAAAATTAGTCAGAGATTTACAATATTCTTTTACCTGCCAGTTTCCCTGTAAAATATTGTAAATAATAATATAATATTTCATCAAAATCAACTGAGGAAAAATATTAAACTTTATACTTCCTTACTTTCAGAGTAGGAAGGGGGTAGACAGGTTGAAGAGAGGGAGAAGGAAAGCCCTAAAAATGGAAAATAATTTTAGATGGAGAAAAATCCATAACAGCAAAAATTTTTACATTGAAAGTAAAAATAAGAGGCTTGCCCCCTAGCTACAATAAATAAAGAATGGCTATATGAATTCAATACAGCTATGTTGATTTGTACTAGAAGAGCATCCTGCCCTTAGAAATTGCATTCAAGAGCTTGTAACAGAGAACCTAATTTCACATGGTACTATTTTTATATGAGTTTCTTTAAGTGCCAGCAGTAAAAAGGAGGGAAAAAAAACAGCAGAGGAGTTTAAACAGTCAGGCAGTAATCAGTCAGAAATAATAATACCTTTCCTATTGGAAAGTTTCTTTTTAGCTCCCTGGCTACAGAGGCCATCCATACTCATATATAAGGGACAGTATAATGACTTTACATGAAAGAAAAGCTTTGCAGAAGGATAACATATCTCCCTGCCCCCTTTTTTAAAGATGTCTTTTCTTAATCATTCTAAATTAACATATGGTCAATGTAAATAGGTTTTTATCAATTAAGAGTTGAAGTGCTCAGAATGTTGTTCATCAGAGAACTAGGATTCCTGTTACTATGAGATGTAATTTAATATTTGCACTATAGCTGCATGAAAGACAATGCACATATTGAGTTCCACCATTAGTTACTGCAGGCCAGACATAGTCATTCGAAGTATAAACTATCAAAGCACCACTAAACTTAAACTGAAATGTTAAACGCAGCAACTTGAATGTCTTTAATCAACATCTGCTGAACAGTTTAGATTTTCTATAGCAGCAAAGGTAACACAGCAATGCTTTTATATAAATGTCTGAATAGGAAGTAGAAATAATCTGACACAGTTCTGTGTTTAAGATAGTTTGCTTTTGGTATGGAAAAATTACCTTTTTTTTCACTCTTTCACTGAATTCCCTTTATCATGTGCCTCTTCCTCAAAACCAGCAGGTCTGTATATTTAACTTAGCCTCATTCTAATACCATCAACTGTGAAAAAAAAAAAAAAGACACAAATGCTTTTTTTCCCCAACCCAGTTTTTCATTAGGTCATCGATGCCTGGGTTTTATTAATCAATGTAGCCAACCTTAGTCATTTGGCTTTCTATTCATTTTCTGTTACTTTTGTATTCATTCATCCTGACTCATCTTTCTTTTTGTAAAAGCCTTGCTGAAAGAACCTATTAAGAACACTCAATTGTTCCTACGGCAATTACAGGAAAATTCATTTTAATATCCTGATAATGCTTTTGAAGGTCATCTGCTATTGCAATGTCAGTGTCATTAACCTCATACTACACTAGAATTGATAACACGCTCGTAATATTTTTTTTCTTTGATGTATTTTTTTGTTCTTTTAATGCCAGATATTTAAAAGTTTATCTCAAAGAATTACACAGGATGGTCAGAAGTTTCAGCAAGTATCAGATGCAGTCTTCTCTCCCACAGCATTAAGCCTTTGTAGCTCCATGTTCACTTCTATTACTACCTGTAACGTGCCCCTGGCCATTGTGGGTTTGACAAACACTAAATAAAACCTTCAGAAGAGGGCAAGTTAGGAGTTTTCAGTTAAGAACACTTCGAAGCCCTTTAGAGATGATGGCTATATCAAAATATATTACACATTGACTTCTTTATCTCTGCAGTTCTGCACACATTAAAATCATTACATATCTTAATTTTCATCAGGCATTCTCTTCAAGAGACACATTTAAATAACTAAAATTCTTTAAAAAAACTTAAGCGCTGCTTAACAAGGAAGCTACAATAGTCTGACAACACTTTCATTTTCAGTGCCTTCTGTTCAGATGATAGATATTATGAACAGTCTGGACTTTTTAAATGATTGAATGGCCAGCTCAATGCTAAAAAGCTGTCAGACAAGGAAGAGCTTATTCCAGAACTAAGCACATATAAAGATTATTTTTGCTGCTGTACTCAGAGAATTTTTATTTTAGCATCAGTAGAAGTAGTCTAAGAGTGTCAATCCAGTAGTCTGTAAATAGTGTATTAAAACTTAAACCCCAAGCAAATCTTCCAGTTCTGTTCCTATGCCTTTTTGTGGGTTTGGGGTATTTTGACAGGTTTTGCAGCAGAACAATTAAGCACAGTGACAAGCAGTCAGAGGCTGCAACACTGCCCAACCTCTCCTCACACCTAATCCCCTCCTCCAAAAAAACCAGATTCAGCCTTTGCCAAGAAATGTCCTGCAGCATGAACTGTAGCACAGATCTCAGTAAGATGTATTTGTCAGCATTAAACACTGCTGTCAGCATTACAACATGCCCAAAGGAGAAAAGCTCCTGCCTTGCCAGAGGAAGGCAGGTCACAAGGGTGATGGCATGGACTGGTCCATTATTTTGCTGCCCTGCTTGCAGCTAGCTATCTATGAGGCAACTTCTCTTTTCCCTCCCCATAGTTAGAATGATTTACAGGAACTTGTGGAAGGTGTTGCAATTCATACATTCCAGGGCAGAGGTTGAATTATATTACATTACATAAAATGACAGTGTACAAAACTCAGGAACAATTCAAGAGTGCTAACAATTGCTGAACATGTAAAATGTCACACAAGAAATCATGTTTTGTAACTCTAACACAAGGTACTAGACTAGCTCCCATGGACAGTTCACAGGGATGATCTCTTTTGCAACTAAATTATCCAATTCCTGTTTTCTATTACCTTCACATGTAGTCTAAATTCTGTACTTCGCAGTTCTTTACATTTGTTCAGCTGCTTACTATCACATCCACCTCCTGACATGCAAAAAATTTAAAACTCTCAAAAGTCATGGATTATTTCTTTTAAAATAAACATTCAAATCAAACTATTTACGGCTCCCAGGACAGCCACAACAAAAATACAGACTTAACCATAGATTAAGATTTTTCAATAGGTCACAGCAGGTATTTCACTCAAATCTAAATGTAATTTTACATACTCTTAGTACTCTCTATCAACAAACAGTTGCTTTAGGAAGAAGAGGTCACAGATTCATGTGTACCTTTAGCAGCTTCTCACCCACAGTCAAGATCAGCAGTATGCACTACAGAGAATGCGCAGAAGTTCCCATGGTACACAGTCACTCTGGCATGGGGTTAAACACAGAGCAGTAAAGACAGGCTCCAGACTGCGCCTGTCTGGAGACATGAATGGATATTTCTGCTGTCGTATCAAGGCATCTTTTAGGCAATAAATATAGTGGGCCTGATTTTCTCCTGGATAAATAAGATTTTACAGTGACAGAACTACCGTTAGTAAATTTACTGCAGATTTATTCCTGAGTAAATGGCAAATAGGCCCAGTACTTCTTTCATATATAAAAAGATTATGCAATGCTATACCATTTTTCTTTTTAGTTTCCAAGAACTGCTTTACTCCATTCTCTTTATTTCACTTTGATCTTAGCACTGTGCCTGGCTAGGCGTTAAAAATTAAAGTCAGGTGTGCTAGAAGGAAATGAATTAGATTCAGATTCCATTCTAAAGTTGGATTTATTCTAGTCGTATTCAAACATACCACTGCTGATTCTGCCACCAAGAAATACATACTACTTGGAAATAAGAAAATTATCAAAGCAATCTGACCAAACTGGCACCACTAGGTCTGGCTACATCTGGTAACAATAATATGAAGGGAGAAGTATGAAGATAACCATTCTCATTTATTATTACCATTAAACTTATCTAAATGTGTACTTTTAAGTCTTTGAACTTCATGATTTCATAAAGCCAGTAAGAGCTCCACTCAAAGATGAGGGGTGGTGCTTTTCCTACAATAATATCCAATTTACTAAGATATTAAGAGTCTCTAGTACAGTCTGCTCTGTCAGACGGACAACAATGGAATACCACCGGGGAAGCATGACTGCCAATGTCAAGGAGCTCCAGCAATGCATAAACTAAGGTGTTTGATTCTATACCAATAAAAGGGTAGAAATCTAATATACTGCAAAATTGGTAAAAAATAACTGCCAATGTATATGTTTACTTTTTATATTTATTAGGAAATGTTTCTTTTTATTTCTAGATATAACAAACTTGGATATACATTCAGTCAAGTTGCAGATCAGCTGTAACAACCTATCCTAGCAAGGAGATGAACAAGAGCAATGGGATGTACTTTCTTATTTCAGGATAATGTCAGGACAGTTTATCACATTATCAAGTTATTTAATCACTACTTGCCTAATATTTCATGCATCATACTATGAAAAAAACATTAATCGCAGTCAAAATTCACTTAAAGTCATAAATGAAATGTACAATTTCTGAATCACTCAAGATTTAAAAGCATTTCATAAAACTGACATGCAACCTTCCAGCAATTTTTAGCTAAAATATGTTAAAAAGGAATAAAGTTCATTAATAAAAACCTGGTAGCAACACATCTGAAGCAGTGTACTGTAACCATGATATAGAATTATACAAACCATTTATTCAGGATTAAAATTTCTCATTATTCTTTACATATAGGCAATTTCAGTAAACTTTGAACTGTTTCTGAGACTGAGTTTTAACACACCAAATTCCAGTATGAATGACGCATCAGTTCAAAGGAAAAAAAAAAAATGATACACAAATATTTTGTTTGCTCAGTTATTTAAATAACATCCTTACTTTACCTGAGCAGCAAGTAATTACAGCATTAACAAAAATCTCCCCAAGTTCATAGCATCAACAGTTTTTCCCTCTATGCACGAAGCATTAAAAAGTATATACAGCTTCTCCAAATATACTAGGCCTGACAGGATGCGCAGGTCCCAGCTTCACACAGGACTTTGTTGAAGGTGACAATTTGTGTCTCCCAAAGTATAAAGAAATGAATTATACAACTCTACCAATATTGGTGTCACCAGTTATGCCATGTAACAAAATATGATGTATAGAATAAAACAACTATTGCTTTAGTTAAACTATTACTTGGCAACATAGTCCCAGCTTTTCACCTTATATTTCTCAAGCTAGAGCTATGCTTTTAACATACATGTATTTATTCTACTACAAAATACATCTTAAACACTAATCTAATCCAGTGGGTCTAAATTTTGGAGCCTGGCAGGGAGTACTTCCTATATTCAGTTAGCACATCAACACAGAAATGCCTGCTGATTCACAGGCAGGTGTAGCATGTTCCTATGAATCCCCCTTCTCAATATCTGTCAGTCAGAAAAGGTGAGAAGCCACTCAGCCTCCTTCCCCCCTACCACAAATCAGTAACCTGGAGGATGGCACTTTAAAGAGCTTTCAAGAAAAAGGTTTGTATGTAAATAAGACATACAAGCCTTCAGGGTTTCTGCAAAACTTTGATCCATAGGCTACATTTTGAGGAATCTGATTTTGTGTCATTTAAATCAGTTGTCAAGGATTAAACAGTAAACAGCCGGCAGGTATAAAAACGGCTGAATCTGTCATATTGAGACAGTTGGGGAATAGTCAGGCTGCCACTCAAAGATGCAGTACTCAGAGCAGTGAGTCACATGAATACACACTCCTCACAGTCAGCAGCATTCTCCCTTATAATTTTTAATTCCAGTCAGCAGACTTCTATGACATTTCATGGAAGACTATTTCACAGAAAAATACATTTCTTCTCTTATCAGTTCTGAATCTCCCTCATTCTTTTTCAGATACATAATTAGCCTTCCATTTGCCTAAATAATTCCTTTGTGTTCTTCTGTACCTCCAGAATATGACAACTTCTATTTTATTTTTGCCCAGTCACACTATACACAATTTAGCTCTTTCACACTTCAAAAGAAATTTCCTCCAACTCTACTGAAAAGAAAATACTACTCTTCAGACTGCTTAAAATTCCCAGTATGTGAGTTGGCTGCTTTCTCAGCATGAATAAAACTTGGGATCTTATTTAAGGATGACTTCGTTAATTAGTATTGACATTTCAGAACCAAATGGCAGTTTCCTTCCTCGCCAGTAGCACTGCTGTTACACTAGCAGTATGAAACCCTTATGTAAGTATCTCATTAAGTTCAGTCCTACTTTGCAAACAGAATATTGTTTTTTAAGAGCATTTCTGTATGCTATGTACAACCTGAGGCTTGAACTATCCAAATGTCTACATTTGAGCTGTGTGTAAAGAACCCTCTCAAAACTAGCAAGCATATTTGATCTAGAATAACTTACATGATTTGCACTTAAGGATTTATCTTTTAAATTCTGAATAAGTGATCTATGCATACATATTTACTACTTCCAGTTATCTTTTTTCTCTCTCGTATATTGTACTACATAATTTAGATCTTACAACTGATTGTCTACTTTCTATACATGTAACTACATTTAGAAAGTTAATACTGTATGTATAGTATACTACTGTGCTAGAACCTACATAAACATGAATATATGACAGCACCCCTTCAAAGCACTTTTTTCTTATTTCAGCCTATTTCTTCAAATAACTAGAACTTTTTTTTAATTTCACTAACAATCTCTCACCCTGTAGCTCCCAAATGAATTAAATCATATATCCAAAATGCTCAGTTTTCCATAGGTGGCATACAAAGGCAGCCAAATTTAACCTCTAGGATTTTAAAATACAACTAGGATTTGCAAACGGGTTATCACTGGTACATGACACAGACTGTTCTGACCCACTGCAGTTTGACCCTGTTTATTCAAAAACTGCATACATGTTGTTTCTTGTAGTATTTTCTGACAAGTGAAGCTCATTCCAAAGAATAGATGCTTCCCCCTCCAACTGAGGGAATAATTACACTAAGTTGAGACATGATTGTAATTTCAGATGCTAATAGTGAAACCTAGTGACACTTCTGAATTCTTCCAAACAGCTGGTATCAAACATCTCCAGCCTTTGCCAGACTCCACTGATAAAGAGGAGACCAGCTTGGACATGATTCTTAACACCAGGACAAGGTACAGTCAATATTTCTTCACTTTCTTTAAGAACCATCTTTTTTAATTTACTACACAAACCCAAAAGTGGCCACAGCAGCTTCGAAATACAAAAACTTTTATGTTACACCAGAATGTCTCCCCAATTTTTTTTTAACACTGGTTATCTGCAGTCAGAACATTGATCTGTTCTACAGAATGAGTTAGTTCAGAATTTGTTGTTACACTTCAGAAATACAACAGAACTCTGATTTCATAATTGTGAAACCCCAGTTCACATAACAGCCTACTTACAGTGGTCCAATAGAATTTGAAAACGCTAGTAACAACATCCTTCATCATGCCACCATGACCCCCCCTTCATGGATTACAAAAATGTGCTCCCAACTGATTAACCATGAAAAAAAAAAATAATCAAAAGCATCTTCTATTAACAATGTGCTTGCCCTTTCTACTTGTTGAGATCAAATGAAAGAAGTTGGTCTCTAAGGTCTTCTTGGACCAACCTGGATTCAGAAGTTTCAATCTCAGCAGTGTTCTTAGACAGAATTCCTGCATCAAGCAATAATATTGATGCAAATTTCTAAGTAGAAGAGTAGGACTCATTTGCTTACATTAGTATATTCCTAACTGACGCAAATTTCCCCATTTTTAGAAGACAGCTAACAGTAATGCATACAATTGATTACACAGCACATTTTAATTTAACACAAACTGGACAATATCACCTAGTGTGCACAGTCCAGCCACTCCAAGTACAGATTTCAATTATTACATGAGAGCTAAGACTTTATGACATTTCCTACAAATGCTAATTAGCTGGTAGGTTAGGGCCCTTAGTCATGTAGCACTTCATCAATCACAAAGCTTAAACTATTAAAGATGGAAACAAACATTTTACATGAAAAGTTATGCTGCAAGTCAAAGTAGAATATTATATTAGCCCCCTTTACATGGTGTTCTTTTATAATAGTCCCCACAACAGAATTTCCACAAGCTGTTGTCCTAATATGATCCAGGTCCACATCCTCTACACTGTTCTTGTCTCAACAGCTACTGTTTTCAACACTGAGACTCATACTTCATAGTATATACGCGTTTCTGAAAATACCTACAGATTCCTACAGCACAAAACACATCAGGAATAGCCACTGTATGAAAGAAAAAACTTGGGAGCAAAAAGGGACATGAAAGAATCATCATGCAGCTCAGCACTTCTTCCCTTCAGCCTACAACTTCGCAATATTCATAGAACTTGCACGTTCTGGTAAGAAATACATAAAGATTTCTGAGGTCTGCCCCTCTGCATGCTAGGCTGACAGATATGAGGTGTAAGACTAGCTTTGCCAGGTTAAACAAGGCTATTAAAACAGCATACCCAACTTTACTGGCACTAAAACGGAACAGTGGTGCCAAAGATTCTAAAAGAAAGAAATATTAAGTAATATTGCACCTCTGACACTGACATAAGTTTATTATTACTCCATGCCAATCTACCTTGATCCAAATCCTCTGAATGCATGCTGTTCCAGTGCTGGGCCTCCCTTAGGCCAGCAAATTATATTGAATAGTGTATCGACTTCTCAATTTTGTCAAAAATTATACCAAAACCACAGCATGGGAGGACAATGCATCATTAGATAATTATGTGCCCATTACTTTTTTCTGCAATATCTTGCCTTATGTGTGTTCCTATGCCAGCCCATGGGGCTCACCAGCTGTTTTGTTGCCAGTGTTTTTATTTCTTCCACACCTTTGGTAGGGAGCCCTCAACAGAACCTGTCCTGATATCCAAGTATAACAGCTATCCAGAATAGAGAAGAAACCACTCCACCTTTGAAAGGGAACTTCTTTAGGTTTGCTCTGGTCTCCTTTTTATTCTTCAACATGGCAGGTAAGAGTAATACTCACAAGAGAAAGAACACTGAATTAGAAATTGAGTCTTTCCAAGTTACATATTCCTTCCTTCTCAGGTTCAGGTTATTACTGACAGAACTATTTTTAAGCACTATATACAAATTCTTCCTTCTTCAATTACTTGAATACAACCATTAAAACAAATATTATTTTAGGCTGAGTAAAGCAGTTCAGGCTGAGCGGAGAGAGATTTAGCCATCTACCTTACATCAATAAATTAAGGCACTAAAATCACTGGTTATTCACAAGTCCACATATCAAAAGTAAATAAAAATGCACAGATACAAAATTTTCGCCTGCATAGAAAAAAAATGGAGACAAACATTATATTACAGTCAGAGAATCCGGTGACTAGCAAGAACTAGATGAAAAAATAAAAGCAATTCCTTCACTTTCAGAAGGGTTTTCATACAATTAAGACAAAAGGCAGGACAATCCACTAGAAGGCCCAGTAATTGTTTCACCTCCTAATTCTCTATTAAAAAGTCCATGTTGCTTTCCACCCACTGAAAGGTCAGAAGGAGAAAATGAGCAAAAACCAGAGGAATACAAGAGACGTGCAATCCAGCAAGGAGTAAGGATAAACGCCTAATTAGATTCAAGTAAAGGATAAAACTACTGTAATTGATACATATATATATATATATAAAATAGTTTTCTATCAAAATTTTTTCTTATATATGCTTGCTGTTGGGAACATATGTTGTCAAAACTAGAAAGAAAAGAAGTACATTGGACAATCTTTACCTTAGTAAAGCACAGTATCCACCACTGGATTATCTGAATTATCTGAAAATCTCTGAAAAGTGACTGTTCAAAAACATTACAATAAGAATACTACAGCACTAGGAATTACTACTACATACATCCCAACATAGTTCGAAAACAACACACACGTCTGAATGAACAATCTGCTTATGGATAAAAAAGAGCTCTGCTCCCTTCGCCTTTGACAGAACATAAGAGACTCTGTGAAGTATGAACGTCCTAGGACACACAACTTCATGCAGTGAGGATAAAGTTATCTAGAACAGAAAGGCACAAGGCCAGGAAAGCTTCTTGAAAAAAAGTCAACAGGCATGAACATCTTCCTTTCTACATGCAAGTATCGTGGTCCAGAGATGAGACTGCATCTGCTGCCAAAGACACTGGCATGCTCAAGGAGGCTAACCAGGGGAGGTCATGATCTAATAAGCACTGCCAAAACGAAGTTGAACACTTGGGTTATTTTATTTTTAGGTATATTACTATTTTTTTTCCAGATTAATTTAAAAACCTTGATCTCCATTGGTGACATACAGAATTTTTTACTTCAGAATTATACACCAGACACATGAAAAGTAAACAGTGAGAGCATCCTTCATTGTGTCACACTCTGGATTTACTTAAGTAACAGCAGAAAGTAGAGCAGGACAGTATTTCAATCAAATTTCTCTCTAGCCAAATTATCTGTGAGTGAATTTACCTCCAGACTATACTGGAAGTGCGGCACAAGTAAAAGCTGAAAATATAACCTAAGGGTAATTTTAAAAATGTATTTTCCAAATATTATATTCTTTACTTATAAACGAATTCTGTGTAGAGATGATCTAACATTACCATTTTGGAGCATGTTAACATCTACATATTAAGATAATGTGGTTATTAAAAATGCTTCAGAGAAGCAAACTGACACATAACTTTTACATGATGCAAATGACTATTTTTTCTTTTAAGTAATCGTCAGAATGCATTTTTCTCTATGTTAACACAGTATTTAGTCCATAGCAGAAAAACCTGAACTTAGAAGTTCCGGATGAAGCATATTCACCAGAATAAAAACCTAAAAAAAATAATAAATCATGTGCTACTTCAATTTTAAAGAATCAGTTTAGTGCTAACTCTGATTTTGCACCTAATAGTTAGCAGGATTTATTTATCACATTGTATACTAGAACTCACCAGGCTGCAACATGTATTTATGATTTAGTGAAGATAGATAGTGTAGTTTGAGATTAATTATTTTCATTAAGGAACAGGTGCAAAAGAGGCAAGACCATCTGCAAGCCCCAATTAAACAGCCACAATGTAGTAAAACCAGAAAAAAGACATTATGCTGAATATTTCTGAGCACACAGCCATGACAGAGAGTGCTGACAGCCCTGTGATATTATACTCGTCCCACAATTTAGATCACTGAATCCACATTCCTCCTACTGATCCATTTCCTCAAGATATAAATACAAGACAAACTGCACATTGTTGGTGTGTTTAGGGGCTTTTTAGAATACAAACCATAAGAAAAGATGCATTCTTTTCTTCAAAACTGTCAAGTGATGTCCAAAACTAATGAGCATTCAGCACAGGGTAAAGGGCTTGAAGTTTCCTATCTTTACATCATCAGTACTGCTAACAAGGCAAACATTCAGAAATAAGATTAAAGATACTGCAGTTTTGATAGGCCTTATTTCCTGGGCCTGAAAAAGCAGACTTCTCAGTTTCTGGAAAATAAGGACCGGGCTTTTTAAAGACGGTATTTAACCAATTGCAGACAGAAGCAGAGCTGGACCATGTGAACCCTATATGAATCCTGGAGAAAAAACACAGTAATATGAACCACCTACAAAATAATAGAGAGAAAGGAGAAGACATTCTTTTGGGTGGCTGTGAGAGGAGAGAAGAAGTAATAGTAGAGAATGAAGATCCTAGGCCCACTGTAGGAGAGGATCAGGTCTGAGACCATCTTAAGAACCTGAATGTGCACAAGTCCATGGGACCTGATGAAATTCA
>WYDI02004890.1:492-30848 GCA_009867235.2 Psittacus erithacus
GAGCCTTGTTGAACCTCCTACAGCTGGCCTTTACCCATCAATCCAGCCTATCCAGATCCCCCTGTAGAACCTTCCTTCCCTCCAGCAGATCAGCACTCCTGTTCAACTTGCTGTCACCTGCAAACTTACTGGGGATGCACTTGATCCCCATGCCCCAGTCACTGATAAAGACATTAAACAGAACTGGTCCCAGTACAAAGCCCTGGGGAAAACCACCTGTGACCAGCCGCCAGCTGGATTTAACTCCATTCACCATCACTCAGATTTTTATCCAGTGAACAGTACACCATTCCAAGCCATGAGCAGCCAGTATCTCCAGGAAAATGCTGTGGGAAATGCTGTCAAAGGCTTTACTAAAGTCTAGGTAGAGAACACCCACAGCCTTTCCCTCACCCACTAAGCAGGTCACCTTGTCAAAGGACATCAAGTTAGTCAAGCAGTTTGTGCCTTTCATAAGCCTATTCTGACTGGCCCCAATCACCTGGCTGTTGTGTACATGCTGCATACCTTTCTTCATGGTCTCCTTGCTGCTTCCCCCACTGCCCATCCTGTGCTTCATCACTTGCCTGACACAAGCATCATCCTGGTTGCTTCTAGTGACCTGTGGCTCCTTCAATTCCTCTGAATAACCACAGCCATGTCTCCCTGGGGAAGCTGGATCAAATCCCCTTCTTATTTTGTAAGGTATAATGACACACACCACATTCCTGAAGCCAAGAAAACAACACTGTTCTCTTCCTCATTTCATCTTTATCACATAACACCAAGTTATTGAACGACTCTTTGGTTTCTCAGCTTCCACCTACCCTTGTTTTGGTTCCCTACCCATTGCATTGCTCAATCACCTCCAGCTGCTAGGGTACTAGAGTTGCTGCTGCAGAGCAGGAGGGTCACAGTGGGAGGTCACCATGTGGGGCTGTGGCTGCAGGGAGGGAAGGTCATGGGTCATGGCTGGGCCTCGTGAGTTTACTGTATGAGGGAATCACCCTGTGCCGCAGCAATGGGTTTTGTTCCTCAGTTCCTCAACCTCCTTCCTCTTTTTCCTCCCACTTTTGGTCTGCCTTTCCACACTGGCATGAAACTAGAGTAGCCAGAAAGGCAACTGCTCCCATTTTCAACTACCTCTCCTACACATTTACCTTTTATGGGGATGGAACATTTTTGCCTTATTGTGGGGTTTTTTGTCCCATCAGTGATGACCGGTGAAGGAGTCTTGCTTCTAGAAAAGCTCTTCTTGCTGAGGTGGGAAGGTAAAATACTGGGGAGAGCTTTGTACACTGGCCAAGCAGCAAACCTTCCCTAGGCTCCTACTTTTTAAATGCTCCTATGCTAAATAGGTTGCTTTTATATCATTTACTGAATGTTTCCCTGCCCTGAGGCTGTGGTATGGTCATACATTATTTTTCTCATCAGCCTGAGGGCACAGAAATTGATACAGCTCTTACACCACGGCAATCCCATTGCCTTCAGGGGAATTACTTCCCATTAGAGCAAGTGAAATCAGAATGAATAAGTATACCATTTCTCTGCTATTCACTGTTAGTGCTATAAAGCCTGCTGAAGTAGTCAGAGGAAACAGGAGATGGACTCTTGCTTTACTCTTGTTTGGCACTGCTCCCAGGGGTATGACAGGTTAAACTACTTGTTCAGATACACCTAAAGAGCGAAGTAAAAACTTTTACACATATACTACTTTCTGACTCAGATGTCACTGGCACATAAATCAGCACCTGCCTGTCTCTCCATGCAGCAGACCAGCTGTGGCAAACTGGCTGTGGAATGGGTAGTGCAGGGCATCCTCTTCCTCACTGAGGACCAGAACTGCTCTGACAGAGAGGAGAGGGGCCTGTGACAGAATAATTATCTGCTAGTTATTGCTACTATAATTTTGGAAATCCTTTTTTTTATTTTCTCTAGCTTTTTCTGCTGGGAATCAAAGTACTCAAGTCTTTCAGTCACCCACAGAGGGCTTTCATCTTCATCCTCATCAATGGGAAAACCCTGACACCCAGAAACCTTAAATTATTTGTCCTTTGTTATAGATGTGGTGAAGCTAGAAATAGTTCCCAGTTCCACTTGAATACGTTTAACCACAAGACCATCCTTCTTCCTTACTCCTCAGTGTTCAATTCAGATGCAGACATAAGAAGGCAAGAAAACAAAAGAAAGAAAACCTCAGGCCCAGATCCACCGTGAGTCAGACACCCAAAGCTGCCAAACTTCATCCAGTCATCAGATGGTTGGTTGCTGTAGGAAATGCTGGCAGTTGCCTCGCTATGCAGAGGTCAGTTATGACTGTATACTCCCTGGATGGGCTGTGAGTTATTCTGGAAAAGGAAGAGAAAGGATCTGTCGAAACCAGACACTTTCTGGAGACACATCCTCATAAGCAGACCCAGGAACCACCAACCCAATCTATGTCCTAAGTGGATCTCAAGTCATGAACACCTTGGGGAGCCCTTGCTGTGTCTGTCTGGCCTTCAGTTTCCTTCCACGTGTACTAACAGAATAGATTACCTTAATTTTTTAATCCTGAAGTTACTGATTACAGTCCTTCTCCTCCCAGTGTTTGTAAATGTATTTTTCCTGGTATCTTCCTTTTAGATAAGAAGGAATAACAAATATCTCAATTATTAACATCTCACAGTTCTTTGAAATGAAGAGTTCCTGCACATTCTCAGCAGCTTCTCCCTCCATGGATGCAAGCAAGGCTAGTGATAAGGCTATGGTGATACTCTTCTGAGATCTGCCTATGTACTTAGCTATATCTATCAAAGTGAGCAGCAGCAAAATAGTTTAAAATACAGACATGCTCAGAGACGAAGGCTGTAGTTCCAGCTCGTAGCTGTCATATCTCACTGTACACAGTGCTGCTCCCAATGGAGAAGTTAGTTCTCCTACCTTCACACTGTCAGCTGCACACTGATTGAATCTGAAAGGTTTTCTTTATGTACCAGACCTAGAATATATTATTGTTTTAAGAGATGAACTACAATTATTTCCCTGTCTGTGCCCCCTGCTGATACCTTCTCAGTGATGAACATATCTGCTATTTCTTTCTAAAATACATAGATTTTCTCTACCCTTCTCACTCCCCTCCTCCAAGCTAGAAATGTCAGGAATTACAATTGCTGACACTGTGCTTGCTGCAGGAGTACTGGGAAGTGGGGCTTTGGTATAAGCAGAAATCTGACCTGCCGTTTTCTTAGCCTTCAGCTGAGGGAAAGAGGATGTTGTCCCTTGCATAAAGGGGCTTCACAAAGAACTCACATAACCTGTTCTCAGCCACTGCTGGCCTGTAGTTAAACTCGAAAGCAAATGAGTAAGGATTTGCTTGGCTTGACTAGACGTTTCTACTTTAAAGGAAAAAAAAATGGAAACACTGCAGCTCAGGTTTCTCTCATTTCTCATGTCACTAACTCACTGCTTCAGGCTACCCCACAGCAAAACTAGAAGTTGCCATCTAATATTTGCAGCAACTGATTTGCTCAGGCTACAAAAAAATCCTTTTGCAGATTTGCAGAGGAGAATAAAGTCAAAACCAGCTCAGTCCCTTTGTTCCTACTGTTGTTTTCACTGTTGCAAAAGGCAGTTCAATTTCACATAATCACAACAGCAAGCAGCTATAACAAAATACATTAAAAACACATTTGTTCAATAGAAGAATGCCATTTCACAAAAGGTCATGCTTTCAGTTTTGAGGAGACTGCTAGTCACAAGCAAAATGCCAGTATATCATATCACAAAGCATTGACTTGTCTATTCCCTAGCTGCCTTTCCTACAAAAATGAGAAAAATAGTATTTACTTACCTTCTCAGGTGATGAAATATTTGGTCATAAACTAAAAATACATACTACTGAATATTTATAATGAGGCACATGTGAAATGAGACATACAGTTCCATAAAGTGGATGACATATGGGAAATGCACTGTTAAGAGTCTTGCTGTGAAAAACAGTAATCTTAGAAAAAACAGGAACTATGGGGTTTAGCAGTTTACATAACTGTGCACAGTGTTCCACAGCATTTATTTAGAAGACAGCTACTTGATACTAAACTTTACATATTTAAAGACAAACTGCCATTTCAGGGAGCTTCTCCTCTCCACCTAAATGACTGCAGTCATAGCAGTCTGATTCCAGAGATGCTGTAAAGGATACTGCCATAGATACACACCACTTCAGCATTATCTCATCCATAGCTCTGAAGCACTATTTCCTATCATTTTAGAAGCGTCCTGCAAAGTTTCCAACATCTTTGAAAGGTGAATTTTATGCTAGAAGAAAATTCACTTTTAACTTTTAATTGCATTTTTTAATTTGCAACCTCTTCTTGAATAGCAAAGCCTCACTCTTTGTCCATTTGTCACTTGGACACTTAGTTAACGAAAGAGGAAAATTTTGCTGATTGTATTGGCTAAATTTTTGTCTTTTCAAAATGTTGTCCAAGTAAAAAGATGAATACTCATCAGCCCAGATAGATGGGAAGAAATATAGTACTGCCTATCTTATTCATTCTTTTTTTTCCTGAAGTGATATTTTAAAGTAAGTCAGGTTTCTGTATGTCAAGTGTTAGAGGCAGAAGCAGCTGTAATTATTATTCTTTCTTAAGGAACTGCTTTTTGGTGGTTTATGCATTTTCCACAGAAACCAATCAACTAAAATGGCTGATGGTGAATGGGCTGTCTCTTATTTTTTAAAGATTCAGCTATAATGGGAATGAAAAATTACATTGCTTTCCTCTTGTTATAAAAAAACAAATAAGAGGAATGGGGTTTGTTAGTTCTTACACTTAGTAACTCCAGAAAGGACACTTGAAATTCCTGAAGTTTGCCATCATGACGAGTTCTGCACTTTCCACCTGACCAAGCCTTACAGCTTGGGGTGAGCAGTTCATCATTCCCAGAAGCAATCTATAAGAATTTGTCACCTACGTTCAGTGAATATCCCCAACGCTGCATGCGCTACATGCCCTTCGAATGGGGAAAAGACAGATCAGGTCTAAAGGTAAGAAGGTATGAAAATAACATGAAGTGAGAGAACGTGGCTGTGAAGATGAGAAAAGATGAGATCAGAGGATCCCAAAACCAACAGGAGGAGCAGAGGACAGGGGAGAAGTCAGCAAGCCAGGAGGAGACAAACGAAGAGGTGAGAGCTGAAGAGGTCTTTAGTCAGCCCTCTCACACTTTGTTTCAGAATTTGACAATGAACAGACAACTCTTAGGCCTCAACATACCTCTGCTGTCTAGCAAACAGCTACAAAACCCAACGTGGAAAACCATGCTTTCGCATTCCCCTCACATCCTACCTTTCAATGTTGCCATCTGCAGCACTGAATTTATTTTAATTACTTTTTTTTTCAGTGTAATAAAAAATCCTAACAGTAGCAGCATTATAAGAGAATCAGATTTGACTGTTGGCCAAAGCACAGGAGGAATGGAAATAACCAACAAAAAGTTGACAACCTAGAAATTCTGGTCCCCTTACAGAATAACCGCTGCGTGGACATAAAATCTTCCTCCTATCAGTTACATATAGGCTTTTTTGCCTATATAAATCTTAAACACCAATTATCCATGAAACTTAAAAATATCATAATTGGTGCTCTCTTACTCAAGGCAAGTTCTCAGAGAAAATTAGTGCTCTAAATGGAAAAATAGTCAAACAAAAGCACTGATTATAACTCCGTTATTGAGATGAGCTTTTAGATGGCATATGACACATCCAGATTGGTTCAGTGAGAAAACAGGTTTAGGGCTGGATAGTAGCTGAATGTTTTTTTTGTTGATTTTATGGCTAAGGATAGCCAGATGGATAAGGATTTTATTATAGGTATTGGCAAGTTAATGCTGCTGAAAGCCTGACACATGACGCGTTGACTCAAAGTTGGAACATCAGATTTTCATCTACATTAAACTCAAGCCATTTTTGTGAGGCTGCAGCCTAGATGCGCCACTGCAGCGTGTGCATTGCCTATCTCAGAGGAAGAAAACCTCAGACAGAAAGATCAGACAGATCTTTCTGTCTGAAGTGACAAAGGTGAACGAAGAGCATCCACCACAGGAGAAGAGTCAGAATCTGTGAGAGCTTTAGCATGCACACACGTATGCTGAGCTCTGCTCACCTGCATGCCCCGCTCATGGTCAGGTCACAGGGCACACTGCCCTTTCCACATCACCCAGCCTGCAAAACTGGATTTCACTGTCAGTGCTCTTCTGCTTTCCAGCCCAGCCCCCTGACCAGGGAGAAGCACTCCAGTAATCCCTGAACCTTGTACTGTAGATGAACCCCAAATACATACGTGATTTGCTGAAAATACCTGCATTGCATTCATCAGTTAAGTTCCCGATTTCCTAATTCAGGGATGAAAGCAGTGTTGGTTTGGAATGCCTGAACCAAAGCAATCTGGCTGAACTTGAGTAGTCTCCAACGGAGTCAGCCGTGGGTAACATTTATCTTTGTTTTTTCATTGTAGCATAGACAAAGGGAGCCATTTACATTCCTGTAAGATTTTGTCTCAGCAGTTTCCCTTTTGAGACTGTGCAGTAAGGGAAAGAGCTAACTAATCTATTTGTGGTCTTCAAATACTACACCAGACACTTTATGAACGTGGACAGGTGTCTGCCTGGGAAAGCTGGCCATCTAATTTTAGATATGCCAAGATGAACAGGAGGAAAAAAATCTTGCGGATAGAGGAGGGTTAGCAAAGAAAGAATTCTGGCCAGTAAGAGAAATGAGTAACTCAGCGTACATCCAAGCAGTATGACATTTCGGTACTAACCCAAAAGATGAGAAACTTTACTACTAATATCACTTGACCTGCAGTGATTCAACATCTCCCTGGGGTTTGTCCTCTCATCAGAACAGGAACTCTTCCTAAATTTGGCCCCTCTCTCTTAGCCAGCCTCACATTAGATCTTTTCTAACAATGTAGTTGCAGTTGCAGTTGCAGCAGTGGACACCAACTCTGAGTCACACAGAAAGGTTACCTGAGCTGAGCCAACTACAGCAGTCACCAAGGGACAGGGGTGGGTGTGTGCGTGCCCAGAAAAATGAACAGAAAGCTGCTGCTTTTGAGCTATAGGAGAAAAGGTTAATGTTTTCCTGTCTAATCAGGAATCTGGGTCAGGAGACGCTGGAAATGAAGTAGGTTTTGGATGCTGCTTCCACCCGAAACAGGGATCAGCTTGGCTCGCAGCGCCTCCCAGCACTCAGCAGCCCAGCTGGAAGCCATAAGCAGCTATCAGCCTGGGGCTCATGACATCACCGTGGCACCGAGCACATTTTTCACATACTAAGGCAGCGCGGATACAGGCTGCTAGCCGAGGGAGTTTATTAAACAGCCAAACTGCCGGCTGCAGACACTTCATTTCTGCAGGTTAAGCTTTTCGTTTTGTTAGAGTTTTACATTTTTCATCTGCAGGGAGTTTATTAAAAAGGGCCATTGACATTAGCATCAGTTACACTTGTGTGTCAGAACACCTAAAAAATGATTTTTGAAATGCATACAATGCCTTGCAATTCCTCTTGGGTTTCTGAAGGGAGCAACATTTCTGATTGTAAATTTTACTCACCAGTAACTCAACTGTCTTGTGAAACGTGCAGGAATCACAGAAAGCAGTTCGATAAACGAGGCATGTCTTTAACTTCAGCAAGCCCAGTCCCTGGGAGTAACATAGTTTCTTATTGTGGCGCAGGCAGTCTTGTGAAATTGAAATTAATCAGCCACGCACTCTGCCCTGTAGCCTCCCAGAAGCTATGTTGAACCACAGGCCAGCTTTTCACCTTATTATACCTTTGGGAAAGAGGAATTACTGTTGTGAGGAATTTTGCAGTGTGCTAAGAGGTTTCACAATCCCGGGGCAGCCGGAGATGGTGAAAGAGCCTAGATCTGTCAAGTTAACAGAGTAAATCACTGCTCCGGTCACGTGCCTCTGGCAGCCACCACCTGCTTGCCTGCAGTTGGGTTGCCTTTTTCTATGCTGTGGGAGCACAGTGTTGCAAATGAAAGACAGCAGGATTCATCTAGGGCCTCAGAGAGGGGAAACATGCACACCCTTACACCAGGCCATGCGCTGGTAGCCACAGTCTGGTTTTAGACCTGAGGGAGAAAGACTCAGCCTAATCCCAGAGCTCTGTTGAAACCCTGCAGACAGCAACACAACATGCAGGAGAAAACTGTGTCCTACCTGATGCAGAGGATGTGGTTGGGCATCTGTTCCTCAAAAAGAGCTGATATAGAAGAGTCTCGTCTTTTGATTTCAGAGCCTGTGGGTTCCAGTCTCACTCATGACCTCTAGAGTGAGAAATGAATAAGTTTTAAAGTTCTGCTAGGTCTTAAAGACCTAGTTTTAAAGGTCTACTTAAGTCTACCTCATGTTGACCAGGTAAAAGTCAGCTGCTCAGCAAAACAGACTTTTGCCAGGTTCTGTGGGCTATTTCTGAAGACTGCACAGTATCAGAGCCATGTTAATAAAATGCTTTTAATTCAAAGTTTTAGTGTTTCAAAGTTCAGCTGGTCACATTTACAGGTAATTTTAAGTTGAATTTTTACTGCACCAGGAAGCATTGGGTCCCAGCAAGAGTGAAAAACAGAAGGTAACTTTATTTCTGTTTCTGGTTTTAGAGCAAGTTTTCAATAGCTTCCAGTTCGCTTGGGCAAAGGAAGCTAGCTGCAAAGTACATTACAGAAACTTCAGGTTTGCTACACTTAACATATAACAGAAATAATGCCCTGCAAAGGGTGCAAATAGCACTGTAGCAGTCACAGGTACTGAACACAAAATAACTGAGGACAAGCTACACAGAAGTACAAGTTTGAAAAGCCATTTAAAAGTTGATATTGTTAATAAGCCAGTTCCAGTGGGACTCCGAACACAGCACAGCTTGTGGTTGCTAATACACTGGGGTTCCCTTGTGACTTTTTTAATAGGATGGCTAGTGTGAAGTCCCAACCTCATGTGAGCACAAAGCTTTGAAAGAGGAAAACATTTTCTTATTCTCTGCTAGCAGCATACAGCCATTTTTCCTTGCACAAGATGGGAGCTTAAAAAGAGATAGGAACTCTTGTGTTTTGCCAAGTCATGATTGTTAGGTCTGATTTAAGATGTCTGAACTCCTGACTGTACTCTTAGAGATTAAGGCATGATTTGACCTTGATTTCTGAGCAAGTGCTCAAAGCCCTTGCATTCTTCTTTGAGTTGTTCCACCTTTTCATGGATTTTTCCAGCTGACCCTTTTGATCCTATTTGGAGGAGCTGAGCAGGGGTGGTTCATTGTGTGCAGCAATATTAGGTTTGAAGAACAACAGGGGTAGCTCCAGCAGAAGCTAGAAAACCTTTTATATGGCACTGTGCTCCTTATAATGCCTTCAAAAATGCCTTCTGCGTGCAAAATATGCTTAGCAGTTCATCATAATTCTCTGATAACTTTGCCTTTCCTCAGCAGGCAGGACAGTGATTTTGCAGCTGCTGCTTCTGCACCTAATTTATCTGCAGCTGCCTTTGCTGGTGCTCAGAGCAGTGACAATCATGGTCATAATTCACACAAAACCAGGACTCCATTCTCGAAGGGAACAGGAACTACACAATGCCCTTCTACAGCTTTCACAGCTGTGGGACATGCTCAGCTGGATTACCCACTGATGCCCACCACCAGCCCCATGTCCATACCAATGCTCTGTAATGATCAGGGGGCAGAGTCACAAACAGGAAACAGACTGAATATATTCTGCACTTTCCCAGGAGTTACTTCTCTTTTTAGAGTGGTATTAAGGTCAGAAATAACATTAGCTACCCTCACATGGGGCTTCAGTGGTAAGGAAAGAAACAATTAGGATATATTTCAATATAGTGTCTGGTGGAATAGCAATCAGGTCCAACAGGACATAATGCGAAGGGTAATAGGGTCTGCAGAGCTGAGCTATTTGATGTCAATCTAGAGTTAGACAAGCAATCTGAAACCAGCTTTTACTCTATCTGCAGCTGGGGAAAAGGAGAACTGAACTGGCAGCGGTCCTACAGAACACGTGTTTTGGCATTATAGCCAGCTGTAGCTCTGTTAGCTCACCAGTCCTTCAGGATGCATTTTTTATGTTACAGCTCAGCTGAAGTAAGGGTAGGAAAGGGGAGTTGTGCTACTTATCCTCCACACCTGGCTATGGATTCTCAAGGTATCAGTAGCAGCTCTCATCTGACCCCTACTGCAAGCAGGTAGGTAAGGGTAGATTTCCATCAGCAAGCACAAGTGATCAGATTGGGCCCAGAATGCTAATTTCCTCATTGCTTCAAAGCAGACGATCCTGAAAGGGACAGACCTGCTGTCCTCTCTCTTTGCCTGCTGCAGTCACTTCGCTTGCACTGGCAGTAGCGCCCGCACACTTGGGTGACCCAACGCTACCTGATGAGCACAAAGATCAAAATACATGTGCTTATTTGGTTGGACGGGGCTCTGAGCAACCTGATCTAGGTGAGAGGTCCCTGCTCACTGCAGGTGGTTGGACTGGTTGGCCTTTAAAGGTCACTTCCAGCCCTAAATATTTCTTGATTCTATAAACAGTATTCCTTCCCACAGCACGTGCCCAGCCTTCTCTTTATCTTGCTGTCAAACCTTGCATTTCTTCCCCTTGGCATGTAGCAAAAACTCAGGCTCCAGCTGGGTTTGGCATTTGCCTCTCAACCACTCATTTTTACAATAAGAGCCACTACAAAACCTCAAGCAGCAGTACCATTTAATATCTTTTGACACACAGTTTGTACATTTGTCTAATTATCTGAAAGGCACCTTATCCCAAAGGGGACCCAATATCTCCAGGTACCCAACAGCTGGCCAAAATCAGCCAGCTCCCCACCAACAACGGGCAGGATTACCATAGCAATTTATCCTCTTAGAGAATGACAGTCACATCTTGTCTGGTCATGGTTGATTTTCATCATCTGATTCCCACCACATGGATTAAAATAAGCAGCACTAAGAGTGAATCAGGAACTCATAATAGGCACTGGTACAGAGTCAAGTGACATTTATCACCCATAATTATAATGTTTTGCTTATTCTTACCTTTCCTCCTGCCCCTGTCCTTTCACATAGATTAAAGCCATACCACTGGTTAGAAGATTTCAGCTTGTACTTCACAGCATTATTTTCCACAATCAGAATAGGCAGATATAAAGATACTGCATCACCATGGCAGAACATTCATTACAGATACCTGCAGGCCAATGTGCAAAAGCTCGCGCATAAGCTGTTTCTGTGAAGCAGTAAGTTAACATCTTCTACGCTCCACATGCTTGCCTGTAACACCTTCCCACTGCCTCAAACAAGAAACTCACTGAGACAAGTTTGATCTTTCACTTCTGCCTTCATTTTTCGGAAAACTAGCGTTTCTCTTGATTACTGACTCCCGCTTTTTCTCACTGTGTTGTTTAACAGCTTGTCATGAGTTGCTTTTTCCCACATCATTCATGCATCCCAAGCGAAAAATAAAGATGCATAAGAGCAAAGAAGCAGGTGTTTAGAAAACCAAAATACATTTCTTTGGCAGCATCTGCACAGCAGATACTTTCAGCTAAACTACAGGCCCAATTGTAATTATACACAATAAACCTTTGGGGCAGTATATAAGAATAGGAGAACTCTTTCTTTTTTCTTTCCCAAAACACAGGTCTGAATGCCAGACACTTGTCTCTGACTCTTTAAAGCAATTGCCAGTAAGGGAAAAGGGAGGTGTATGCACAACCTCCACCCCAACTTGGCCAGTAGGACTGTCCAATGACAAAGAGATTATTTTGGGACTCGGAAGATCAGATAGTAGCCTTTGCCGCAGCCTCCCTGCATACCTTTGGCCAGCCGCCTCATCCCTCTGTAATGAACAGCGGTAGTTACCAGAATGCTGCGAAAACAAACAGAAGCTGATTTTATGCTGAGCTACAGACACAAGGTGAAAATTCCTGACCTGCCACCAGCAAAGCTTAGTCAAGAAGCTTAGTCAAGAATTCCTCACCATTAGGAATGCTTAATCAGTGTGTTTAATTTGCCACGGTGCTGAGATCAAGATGTGTTACAGAGTGACAAGAGACAGGTTTAGTGAATCCAGAAATCATCTCAGTATTGCTGCACAGCGCTATATGATGCTGACAAGCTGTGCTATTAGAAAGCTCTATGCTATATATCATCTCAGAGCACATAAAACTGCATTTAGCTTAAGCAAGTCCTCCACAGTCACGTTTCAATCTCAACTACAACACCACCCAGCTCAGCATTACAGCTCTGACAAAGAAGGCACACTGGCAGCCAACAATCATCAAACTATTAGAAGTGTTACAATGCAAAGGGCAGTTTTATGATGCTAGAGTCTGTGCCCCAGACCACTAACAACCTCATCTATGTACAAAATGATAATTACATGGGTTTTAGCATATTCCCCTGAAAGAGTGACACTTCGTGATACTTGGCAACCTGCAGGTGCAGTTTGCCACTTGGGTTCATCAGGACAGTGATTTCTAGGGGCCCCTGCTTCAACCATTTTGCCTCTCAGGATAAGGCCACTCAACTCTTCACTCTCCAACCAGTCTGAGGTTTGAAATTTCCTCAGCACAGATCACAAAGTCCCTACCAGCTTCCTCCAGACCGGCAGGTCAGTTGCTGGCCACAAAAACAGACATGCAGAAAAAGCTTCATGTGTTTAGAAGAAAAGGAATACTAATTTGAAAAGAAGCAAGGTGGTGGGGGAAAAGGCAAGCCAGCTTCCCTATAAGGTTTAGTATGATTCCAGAGATGAACTAGTTAGATTAGGTCCTTAACAGCATATAGTTTAAACATCACGAGTCTTGGGACAGGAAGCCTTTTGAAGGTGAGGACAGTGCCCCTGAATTACCAGCTTTCTTGTCTATCAAGAGCATAGCCACACACACCTGGGAAGCCACCAGGTATTCTGCACAGCTTATTTAATTCAAACATATAATGACGCACAACCACTCCCTCAAACCAGTGAGTTACTTACAACACTCAGAATTTATTTAGCAACATTACAACTGGGCTTTGCATCTTTTGCTTTTGGTGTTTATTCACTGCTGAGCAACCAAGGACACTTCTGCATTCCTGTGGGAAGAAAATGGCACATGGAAAACCAGAGGCAGCTGTCTACCTTGGGGTGTATCCATAGTTAGGTCTAACACAAATGCTGTAACTAGCACTGACTAACTCACTTGGAACATTGGCGTCTAAGTTATGTCCTCAGCTGTATTGGGCTGACACAGGCCAGACCATTGCCCACTCTGGCAATGACATCAGGGAGGCATGGAAAGGCCTAGCTCAATCAGCCTTGGGATTCAGTCATCTTTTTATGTTAGGAACATAAAACCCTTACAGAAGAATACAGAAGCGCAATTGTGGTAAACAGTAGGGCAAAAGATAAAAGCTATTTTACCCTCAGCACTACTTCCATTTGTGTTTTACCCCTCTGCTCCCTGTATTCTTAACAGCAAGGCCACGATATGAGGGCCAGGCAGACCTGGGACTCAGGCAGCCAGGAGGGCTGCCTTCACCCACACAGCAAATGGGCAGCAATGATTCAGGCATCCCAGGCACCTCTGCCTCTCAAATCAAAAGGTAAGGTACATTCAAGCCCAGGCTGGACAGTCTTGGGTGACATGGTCTAGTGCGAGGGCAGGGAGGGTGGAACTAGATGATCTCAAGGCCTTTTCCAACCCAAACCATTCTGTGATCTATGATTTTCCCTACTAGAAATAAATATTAAGAATTAAAGTTCTTGTACCACAACTGTAGTGCTCTTACACGAACCAGTCCCTTCCAGAGGGCAGGAGGAGCTGATGGTCAAGAAATGTGATTTTTAATGATGCACCTGTATTTCTAGGTCCAAAAAGTTGCATGTTTTAGGGAATCCTAACTAGTTCAACAAAAAATGCTCGGTTCAAAACCCCTGTATTTTCAAAGCCAAAGTGAGCAACTTTAGAAAACTTGTTCATCTTAAGGCTAACAGAGCCTGCGCAGATCTTAAAAAGTCATACAATACTGTAGGAAATGAAAAATGAAAACATTTATGTGGCAATAACACACAGAAAAGAGGAGAAAACTCCCCAGGCTCATTTTGCCTAGGGAAAAAGAGACAAAGTAGTAGAATAAAGCTAAAATGGTAGTTTAAAACTCCCCAGGCTAATTTTGCCTAGGGAAAAAGAGATGAGGTAGTAAAAGCTAAAATGATAGTTAAGGACCTATTTGGGTTATACACAGGGCTGGAATTCAACTCAACTGAAGAGAAAAAATTTTTTGTGGGCCAAATATCCCAGCCCTTGGTCCCATGGCAACCTTATCAGACAGCACAAGCACTCCCTGGGAAGTTCTCAAGCAGACCTAAGTACCACTTCCTAATTCCACTTCCACCAATATTTCTCTGCCTGTAGGAGTGGGAGCTTTCTTCCTTGGTGGGAAACTTCTTCCTCAGGGCATTTCACTCTCTCTCAAACAACATTTTGTCCAATCACAGTGGAATCTCTTGTAGCTCCCAACAGAAGAAATCCAGTTTATGAGATTATATTTATTTTTAAGTGCTTGACTGTCATTCCTAAGCCCTTTGGCCTCCTATTGAGCTTTAGGATTTCAAGACAAAATGCTATTCTACTTGTACTGCTTAAACAGTTTTAGCTTTGGGATTGTGCCAGACAGACAACTGACTGCAACTATTATAAGAGTCATTTTCCAGCATGTGGATTACTAGCATGTGGCCACTTAAGCTAATTTTATAGGGGATCAGAAGCCTTATAGGTCACAGTCTCATGGTTTCTCACTCAGCTGCATGACCTTTATGTCCAAAATCCTGCATCCTATGTTCAGTCAGGCTCTCCCCAACTGTATGTGTACAGAAAACCAAAGAATATGGTGTATGGATGATTATCAGAAGGCTTTGCTATGAAAAGGACAGAGGAAGACTAGCAGAATTTTGATGCAAGACTTAGTTTGTGACATAGTTAATGATCACTTACATCTGCTGTAGCCTTGAACTCCTCATTACATATGGGCAGAATCTCTTCCTCAATTCTGTGATCCTTGTTGCCATTTATGTAAGAAGGAAAATGGTTAAATCAGTTGTTCACCAAATAATATTTGTATTATTTCAAGTCACATCTTTTGATCAAACCACAAAATTTGACTGCAATTTGGTATTTTCAAATCTAGGTATTATTTTCTCTCTTGTAGCTGTCAGTTCCAAAAACTCCTTGGCAGCCCTCTCAGCCATACCACATAAGGATTTAATACAGGTCTCCACTCTTTCCCAGGGCTTGGCCATTTCACACTGGTCAGTCTGTGCACCTCTTTGTTGCTTACCTGCCACAGTCCCAGCCATAAGAGTTCTGGCAGAGACTGGGCAAGTGTCCTTTCGAAAAAGACTAAACCAGTTGATATAGCCAACTGAACTGAACTGCTTCACTACAGATTTTAGAAGTAGTGAAGTCGGAGCAGAGGAGCTTCATAGAATCTTACAAAGGCTGGGTGAAAGCCCAAGTTGTACAAACTGCTGAGACAGCCTAACAGCCTACAAGCATCAATGACAGCAGGAACTGTAACAATCTCACTCCTTTTCTCTCTTGTTCCTAGCTGAAGGATCCCTTCTCTTCCCTTGCTCTTACACTAGCAATGACAAGGAGCCAAATTAAACTTGTTAACCCACCAGGCACCTATTAGCAGCTTTTTTTCCCCCCAAACTTATGCTGCACCACTCTATGAGCGATTCGATGAACAACAGAACAAGCCACAGCATAAGCGACTTGCAGATGCGGCTAGCATGACAGAGGGAATGACAGGACAGGGCAATGGGGTCTTCCCCTTGTTACAGGGATTTCCCATTAAATTGTTTCAAACCCTCTTATGAAAGCACAGAATTAGAAGGAGGCAACTACACTATTTTGCAAGATAGCTGGGGTGAGGTTACAACTCACCAGCACCATCATTTGATGAACTTTTCACACTGAAAAACCTCATTCTCATGAACACCAAATCTGGTTAACCTCTGTAACATGCCACCATTTCTGCAGGAGCAGTAACAGGGAGCACAAATTACACAGGAGTCATAGCAGAAAACACAACAGACATTTCCCTTTATTTCAAGTGGGTGACTGCAAGCATTTAGCACCTTTGAGCATAAGAAGTTCCTGTTTTGTTTTCTTTCCAATCTTTGTTTGCCTGACAAACAAGCAAACCTCAAACACTTCAGTCTACAGGTAAGAAGTGCTTACATCCTACAAATAGGGCTGTACCTCAGATGCATTCAAAGGTGTTCAGCATAATTACAACTCATCATCTCTTCTTCATTTTTGTTCCATAAATAAAGACTTTCCAGCAAAGCTGCAGAATACTAAGTAAAAGTTGAGGTCATGGAGTTGGACATAAATTGGACACCTCTTTATTTTAAACTCATTCATGTCAAGTCCATCAATCAATAACCTAGTAGGCATAACGTGTTACTCATTCCTGTTAGGCTGAGTAATTTTCAAAATGGGATATACACATTTTTCAGAGAGCTCTTTTCATATGTATTTGAGTTAAATGCCAGCAATACAGGTGTGCAGAACCTTTCCAGCAGATTCAGCAGATTCCAGCAGTCAGTGTCTTCCCTTTCCATTATTTTTTGCAGTTAGTTTTCACACTATAAGAGCTCTTGTTTCCATAGCTAAGTGGGGTAAAACTTCCAAAGATGGGAACAGCGTTCAATTAGCTTCCAAATTTTGCAAAGACTTCCTGTTAAGGGATTACTTGCAACATTTACTTACTCCACCACTGGGTTATCAGATGTCCATGCACTATTAGATCTCACCTACAACAACCGGAATAGTTACTTGAGAAGTTTTAAAAAGGAAGATACCAAATACCATTTATGTTCATTTCAGAAAGTTTATTGCACCAAATGCTGCAAAGAAATAGACCAAAATGATAGCATACATAAACAACTAGAAGGAAAAAATCCATGTAGCTCGACATTGGTATTCAGTCATTCCTAAAAAAGCCTATGCGCTCCAAACATGCAATAACACACTTTTTTTTTTCTACTATGGAAAACCTGCTATGTATGTCAAATTAGCCCACTTGACCTCAAAAACACCCCCAGTCTAGATTATATTCAGCAGTTCAGACTCAGTGTTGATTTGGGTCTTTGAGGGATAAATGATCATTTTGTGTAAACTTTATATACAAGAATTTGGTGTGTCTGAAAAGGGTTTTTGACTTTAATAGTAAAAAAGCATGTAGTAGGGAATGGGGAAGATCAATCTATAACTCTGGAGGATGCCATAAGAAGTGTGAATTACAGAACCAGTGTCTATATGTTTCTTTTGGGCAGATGAAAGTTGTATGAATTAGTTCTGAGAGTACCCAGATAATAAAGACGTTTAGATCTTGGTATCATTTGGGGTCAAAAAATTCATTTAGATTAAATACTATGGTTTAGCAGTTATTCCTTGACTCTGTGTATGAAGGTTTAGTCTTGTCTGGGAAAAAAGCATACATTCTTTAAATTGCACTGTGTAAACTGCACTTATGTGGGATTTCAGAAAGACTGTGCACTCCCACTTAACCAAGAAAGTATGTATTTAAGTTTACAAAAACCTACATAATACTGATAAAACCGACTTTGGAATATTTGAAAATTAAGCTACATTATCAATTTTAAACACATCTGTACATTCATATAATTTTTCATCCTATTAAAATAAAAACAGAAACATGCCCTAAAGATGTCTAACAACACATCTGTAAATACTTACTGCCCTGTCATGCCACACTAATTTACATAAACAGCAAGATGCTACCGAAGCCAAGTTAAAGACTTAAAGAGTCATAAGAAGCCCTAAAAGGTGGAATCCTGTCAACTGAGGTAGTACATTTGGTGGAGAGGAAAATATGTATTTAAGTTTCTGTAGTCCAGAGCCTTTTAAAGGTAATAAACAGCTTTTTCTTGGATTTTCTTCCCCCCAAACTAAAACTGTGAGAAAAAAGATAGTTCATCATGTAAATTCTGAAGAGCAGCAAAATGTTAAGAAAAAGCAGCAAGAACTATAAAGTTTTAGCTTGGGCTGAAGAAAATCCAAGTGCTTCTGACCATCGGCTCACATGCCACCCCCTGGCTAATTTGAAGTCTTGCTCAAAGTCAGATTTAATTTTTTTTTTTTAATAGTTGATGTAGTAAAATCAGGTGTTACTGGTCATGGCATTAGTCTTGCTATCATAGAATGTTGGCTGACCTTGGACTTCTTAGCGCACTCTGTGATAACAAAAGCACATATCTCCATATTAGCACATATTTCTTTGAACAGAGTCTGTTCAGATAAAAATCTGATACTTAAAAGAACCAGAACTGACTTTTAATGAACTCTGCTACTATTTAAGAGTGTCATGGAATACAGAAAGTACATGAAGGTTTCTATATACATTCAGGGAAGCAGTTTTGTAGCCTTACACGTGCGCGCACACACATTTACCATCAAAGGGGTAGTTTAGGAATATGTGACTTGCTCTATGGTTCTTACTTTGTCTTAACCTTGAGGAAGAGAGTGGTATCTGCTGACAGCTATATGCAGAGGTAAGTTTACTTTCCAGCATATAGGAGTCACAAACAAAAGATAGGAAAAGCTCTCTTAACTGTAAGTAGTACGAGAAAACATGAACCATAGAGAGATTTTAGCCTTTTTAGGCAGAATAGTAGGGCCAAATATGAAAATGTGATAAAAGAAACATCTGGAATGTCAGATCAGAAACCCAGCATACAAGGAACAGCTTTAGAAGCATTGTATCAGAATATTAAGTAATCCTCCACTTGGAAACAACTTCTCTTCACAGTAGGTCAGTCTACCTATTTCCCTCAAAAAGCAACACAAGGTTAATCAAGACCCCTATCACATTTAAACAACTCACAATATGCACATTTCATTGTTTCAAATCATTGAAAGTTTACTGTAGAAAAGTCCAAACATCAAGGTAAATAAAAACACTTTTACTAAAAGTGTGTCCCTTCAGTGTTAAAAATCTGTAATCATCAACGAGGAGAACTCACAAACAGTGACCAGGAGTTTCTTATTAGAATTCAGTATTCCCAAGCAATTGTGTTGCTAGTGATTTGCTTGTAAGCTCACTATTTCAGACACCTCATTCATACTGGCTCACAACAGAATGGTCCAACATTGAGTTTTCCATTTCTTTAAGAATGTTTGTTCTGATCCTTTGTTCTCTCTCCTCAGTCTGGTCCATAGTTTCATATCCAGCTTAATAGTACTTTACACAAAGAAAAAGTCAATTTTTTACATTCATGTTATCAACCAGATGAAAACAGTGAAATACAAAAGTTTATTTTGCTTTCTAGAAACACAGAAGGCCAGTATCAACTAGTGGAGAAGTAGTTTCTGGTCTCAGAGTAGTTAACCTATTAAGGAAAGGCACCCGGATGATAGTTCAACATTTCTGTAGAATCAAAGAGGGTAATTGCAAACATTCATAGTAATATCAAATACTGGGGTTTACCCCCTACATTTCATTTTACTTCAAACAATGCTCCTTTTATTCCTACTTAGAGACAGCTAGTAGCTGGAAAAAAGTAATACTTGTGACTAAAGGTTTGGTGAGGGGTTGGTTGTTGTCCTCTATTTCCCCAGTAAGATTGTCTTCAGTTTGTGCCCGCTGCTTGGTGTAGTGCATGCACACAGACATGCACTAATAGCACTGGTATTTGACAAACATTTTTGTCAAATTCATACTCCTTGAAAACAGTAATACTTGATGACACCAAGACACAGGTTTAGTTCCCAGGACTACAGTCATACAGAAACTCGGAGAGTTATTGAAGTTGCATCAGCAACAAATGTAAACTTGTAGCAGAAATTCCATAAGGCTTTCCCACAAAATCCCTATCTCAGAAGTCCATTCCATTCCACTTTTAGCCATGGGCTCATCTGAATGTCCCCTCATTAAAACAGAAGCAGCCACAGCTTTCTTAACCTCTTCTCCTTCAAGGGAAAAGTCACATGTTCTTATGAACACCTCCATTTCCACATTGCATTTGGCTGCTGAATCCAGGTTCCTTGTTCTGAGCCCATCATGTCTATTATACAAAATCATGTGTATGCTCTGCTAGAAAAAAAATGTCCTATCTAATACACTTGTGTATAGGAATGCTATATACATAGTTTACAGCTCCTCCTCCTCCCCAGCAAAGAAACATACACCTCACCACATTCACAAGCGTAGTATTACAAAATCCATTCTAACCCACTTGTTCTTTGAACTGTTACTTCATGGTTTTGAGCAGCGTTTCGGACAGCAGCTCCTGGTCTGCCACATAGTGTTAACTTTTGTCCTTTGAATAAAAATAAAATGAAAGGATGCAGTCACTTTCTTGCTTTAAATCAGAAATGAGATTGTAAGAAAAACCTGAATGCCTTTTACATCATGTAAACTGAAGTCCTGATAAAACATCTGGCTGAAATCAGAATCAGAAGGTAGAGAAGGTACAGGCATCACCTGCTTTCTTCAGTGTTCCCCTTTGTTTGGCACCTCTGTTCTTCATTCAACATTCCCATTTTTATTTGTTTCATTTTAAGGGAATGACTATCCTGAGATTTTAATTTATAAGAGTATTTGGGCAACATATGGGGAGTGAGTACTTGCTATAGCAGCCAACAAAGGCAAGTCATTGGATTCAATCCTAGAAATTAAAAAGAGAGACAGACTTTAAAATATACAATGGCCTTCACAAGAGAAACACAAGAAGATATTTTTTATCCCCTTTAAAGAAACTGGAAGTGTCTTGCTATACTGAGTTAACTGTTACATTATTATTTATTCCCACTACTCACTACATACCAGTAAAAGTAGGTAATAATGTTTAAAATTAAGAAGTATGCTACCCTTTAAGTCAAAAGAGAGCAGTATTGCATTTAGTGGTAAATAATCTTTTGGGGTTTAAATATTTTTATTTATTTGCCAAACCAAAAGCCTCAGCTTTAGTCTTACCAGCCAGTAGTCACCAATAAGCCCAGTTTAAGAAAGTACTAAACATCAGCTTATGAAAGATTCTGCATTTCATGTTTTTAGTATAACTCAAAGTAGCACTCTTATCAAAAGACGACCAAAAGCTGGAATTATTATGCGATAACAGTAACAGGAATGTCTCTCAAACACAATGTTCAGTTTCCAACCATTTCCAAATGTAAAGCTGCTCAAGAGCCAGCACATATCTATATATTTATATATATATTTGTACAGATACACACACACTGAAAAAAGTGCTTGTTTCTAGGTTTCACTACTTACAACTACATTTCCCAGTATGAAATCTTGAATAGTCTGGATAAAGATAAATTAAATTTTCTTGGGAATGTGTATTCAGTTCTTTCTCTTCCCTCTCTTCTGCTGTCAGCAGGTGCATCCCTAAAGATTGTATGCCAATCAAGTACTATTGTTAGAAGACAGCTGCCAAAGAGGATATCTGTTTTTCTTACACTTGCTTTCTGAGAAGCCTTCTTCGCTCAAGATACAACTGCACCACCTAAACAAAAATTTTCAAGTATTTGTTGGTATGAAGCTTTCACTAAGGAGACTGAAAGAGTACGTATGAATGCATGGATAACATCCTAATGACCAAAATCCAAACTTTCTTCATTCTGAAGATTTAATGAAAAGTAACTGGTTCTTGCTGTAGAACTATTTCCTCCTGATTTCCAGATGGTTTTATTAGACACACAATAAAGTGCTAGATATGAAGAAGCAAGTCCTCATGGGAACAAGATACCAACATTCAGAAACTGGTAAAGAAAATAACTGCCCCAAGTTTTGCCATTAATCAATACCTATAATACTCACCCCAGTACCATTCCTAGTTCTTTTACATGCACTCTTGTATGTCCTCGCAGATATTCTGAAAGCATTTTGCTTTTGAGATACATCTCTTGTAGTCTATCCTCAAGATGCATTATGCACTGTAAACATAGACCAAAAACCTCAGAATGGCTTTAACAATTGCATGCAAACTTTAGAAGAATGTAAGCAGTAATTTCAGCTTTTATCTTAGATATAACATCTTTCAAACTAAATCTCCGCTTAAAAATCTAGAAGAGGCAACTGGTCTTGTTACAGGCGTGCTGGCACCATTAAAAAGTTAACACTACTCCTCGAAGTGGAACCCCCTCATAAAACTGGGGCATTCCAGCTTTCTCAGGCAGCATAAACAGCACATCCATTTTCCATTCAAGTCAGCCACAGTGTTTCTGCTGACTGAAATAGTTTTAACCAGGTTCAAAAACACTCAAGACATCTTACTAAGAATCAAACCAGAATACTTGGATCAATACTTGATGTTTGCTGTCAGGTATAATATTTTGTGAAAGGCTCAGCTTAGACAACAGTTCCCAAAATTAGCACTCTACCTCTAGGGATCTGCATTCAAGAAATTAAGACTCAAGGACTAGAAGGCACTATTACCTTACCTGTCATAATTTCATAGCTCTTTTGCTCACTACTTTACAATAAAAGCTAGGTTACAAATCCTCTTTAGCCATTTGTTTTAATTAGTTCTAGGTACATCTAATTTAAAATTGCTTAAACGTTTTACGCTTCTTGCCAAAAGGTAATAGTTCAAACTGAAAAAACAATTTAATCACTCCCCTTTTCTTTCAGCAGTAGCATGCTAGAAACATGTATTATCTTTAAATACAGTCATGTGATGCATGGTAATTTCTCATACACCAACCGCAGAAGAGCAGATGAACCTTAGCTTCAAAGAGAGAGAAGGTTTATTTTCGTAAGACAAGGACAGAGGGTATGATGTCTTCACAAGATGAGTAGTAGGGTGCCTTATCACGTATTTTGTCCTAGGACAAAGGTATATTCAAATTGATATATTCCTTATTTCCATCATGATGACCACTTCAAAAAAGGTAAATTAGTTCAGCTCTCCAAACTCCAGGAGATGAAAGCAGGAAGAGCATGCAGAACCTCGCATTATCAAATATATAATCATCTGGCAAACAGACAGCAATTAGAAACAGTAACAGCAAATAGCTCCAGGCCATCGTCCAATGTACTTCACAAGTTGAATGAAAGTCGTAAGTATTAGTTATGAGATCCTGTGAAACCAGTTTTGGTAATTAATAAGCAATGAAAAGACTCATACTTGCAGGTAGTCTACCATGTATTTTCTGGTCTGGAGTAAGATGAAGATTTTTAATGATTCTCTGAGTTTATATTAGGTCTTAGTCATGGAAGATAAAGAGGCATTTTAAAAAGATGATACACAGTACTAGAACAAGATCACTGCCACCAGTGGAAGAAACCTTTTTGAGAGTAGTTTATTTACTTCAAGTGAGTTTTTAGTCAAGTCAGTACACTTGTAACACTTCCAATTCTAGCTGAAAGGGAAATATTCTTTTCCATTACAGGCAATCTTAATGCAAAAAGCCTATGAGCAGTTCCTCAGTGGCTGAGGGGAGTATGCAGCTGATTCACAAAGTGGCAGTTCAACATATTTCAATTTCAGTACTTATGCCAAAGGACTATGGATTTTTATACTTTTTTTAAGGTGTGAGGAGTAAATAAGGAAGAATCCCACATTATTCTAAGAGAGATTCTTTATATGCAAGATTATCTGCTCTTCCTGATACAAAGAATCAAAAGACATTCCTCCCCATAACCTTGGTACATGAATCCATTTTGTTCAAAATGTCCAAAAGTTTTGTTTTGTTTGTTTTTTTTTTTTGCACTGTTAGCTGCTTCTGCAGCTTTCCTCATTGACTAAATGGAAAAAAACAAAACAAAATGTCAAGTCACTTCTAGGAAAGTAGCTAAAATGAGTTTAAAGGTGCAGGTAAAACTTGACACATTGCTGACCTGCAGCAGCTATGATCATCACTTCCCTTGCTGGCATGCTGCAAAGCTCTGCAGTATGGTTACCAGTCTGAAGGGCCACAACAAAGGTATCACCACTTGCCTTTCACCCATTTTCAAAAGCTGGGCTTTGTTTTTTGTTATACCACAAAACTCAAAAACTTACTCATCTGAACAGTAACTGCATGTAAAAAAAAAGTGCACTCCTAAAGGAAACTTCTTATGTTCATTTCTGATCTCAATATACTTTTGTCAAAACTTAAATCAATAGAATCACTACAAAAGAGTCACACTTCTCCCCCTAGAGTTTAGTGGGACACAGCTTCCATGCACAGATGGTTTTGTTTTAGTAAAGAACTGCAAAATCCACTAACAGAAAGATCAAAGTGTCTCTAATGTGGATTATGGCAAATTTCTAGACTTCTAGCACTGTCACTTCACTGTGCCTATTTCCAAGAAAATTGAAAATAAAAAAATCCCTGAAAAATATTCTACCTCCAAACCCCTCCCACATCATACAATGCATACAGAAGTTGCATACACAAATGTGAGGGCAACATAGGAAAGAGCAATTCCACTGCAGAATCAACTATTCAGATTAAAAATGCCAGAATTTAAGGTGCTACTGTGCAAGTGTTAAAACATAATTTTAATCACCGTTGCATATTTTTCAATGCCCAGAAGAATCCAGAGACAACACTGACAACATACTCACATATTTTGCCTAGCATTTGACTTCAAGAATTTTAACGTAATCAACACCACTAATTTTATTCAAAACAGAGCGACTAATACTATTTACAGCTGCTAGTGTTTAGCTCTATCTTCCTCTTCCATCTGCTAGCACAGCCATTACACAGGCTCCTACAAAGTTTCTCAAGACTATTTGCTGAAGGACAAACCAATTCAGTTAATTGAAAAAGGGGTGACTACTGAAAAATCCACCCTATTTCCCCTCACTTACAATTGTGCAATAAAACTGCATTGTAATTACCACTGTGAGACTTGTGGGTAATTTTGTTGTAATCAGCAAAGCCAGCATTACTGATTTGCTCTGATGAACTCCACTACTAATGAGGACAGGAAAGGATGTTGTGGGACAGGGATAATGCAATACAACAATCCCCTGCTGCAACCCATCTGCCTCCAGGTGTTTTCAGGTTTCAGTCTCCTCCCAGCAATTCTATGGAGACACTAGCAAGGTTATCTGAGACAGCACTTGCTGACAGAGTTGGCTAAAACATGCATAAAACAGAAGGATCAAGTAAACAGAGGCACAATTATTTGGGAAGGAGAGAGAAGAGGCGACCCTGCATGGGGTTGGATCAAAAGCCCAAGAACAGAAAGTTGTATGCTAGAAACAGGCTTGGGTAGATAGAAGCTTCAACAACATAAATAGAAGTGTGGAAATTATACAAGCAAAAAAATAAAAGCCAAATTTAAGGGCCCTAATCATAAACACATGAGAACCATGCTAAAATTGCCTGAACAACTTTAGTTTTATCATATGCATTTTTGAGTAGTTAACTTTAATCTGACTTATTACATGTAAATTACAGATAAAACAGTATCTGTTACTGGACTGTACCATTCATTCTCTCAAATATATATTGTGTCAACTCTGTAGCACTTCAGGCATTAGTTCATTGGTACAGCAACACAGTTTACAAAACTCTGCTTTTTCCACTTAAGTTAAGCAATTTGCGTTACCTACAGTCTCCAGTAAAGAAATACTTACAAAGTCAGCTGGGACGTTGAGTTTGTAAAGCTGTAAAATAGACTGCAATAAACTGGATACTTGACTTGAAACCAAAACATCCTTGCCTAACTTCATACTGTCCATCATCTTTCTCTGGCTTGTAGCTACTTGCACGTTCCATTTATCTGTGTCTGCAATAATGCAGACAGCTTCTGCTATGGGCTCATCTAGCACTGGATGCTGCAACAGATAAAGAATACAAACATTATGTGACACTTTCACATAAATTTTCACAACTCAGTTTGAGGTTCCACTTTTAGTTACACTGAGGCAGGGAGTAAGAAAGTGAACCAATAGGAAACCAAAGGCATCTGAAAAAATGACAAGGAATACCAACTTCAGTGACAGAGTTTACATCCTTCCACATTGGGTCAGTTAAGTCTTAACTGACAATTTGATCAAGGCATTTAAGTGGTGCTTCAAAATTACTACTCCAATACTTTTTTTCAAATATTCCACCTTTCCTGAGAAGACAAGTTTCTTCCAAAATGGAAAGAATAATACTTTTACTGATCCAGTGATGGTGAAAGCGTATTTAATGTTTCGGAGCTATATGAAGGATTTCACCCTGCACAATCAGACCAATCTGATATTGTTTAAAGAAGTTACATACACGTGCATCACTGTTCAAGGTAGTACATCAACTCATTCCAGCAGGATGATTAACTGCTGCAGAGCAGCTGTTGATGACTACTAGATAAACATTTAAAATGGCATATCAAGGTCACACAGTTACTTTAGTGAAAGCTTAGTTACTAATTATATAATTTAGAAGTACCTGAAGTAGAGTAAGAACATGGCAAAGTTCCTACCTATAGACAATTACTTTTCCGTAGTCAGTCATTTCTACTACAGTTTAGTAAAATACAGGCCTCCAGAAGACTTCATCTCCCTTGCAACACATGCCACTAATGGCAAAATAAGATGTTTCAACTGGCACATAATTTTATGATATATAATTGTCTGCTATTGTGACTGAGAAGCAGTTTGAGGTTTTTTCCTTGTTTGTAACTTAAAGTCGCAAACAATTTTCCTTGTGTTTATCTCTGAAGAGAAACCTTAAGACAATATAAAGGAAAGCACACATGATTCTTGTGTGAGCAGGCTTTGTACACAATGCATTAAGGGCTTACATCTTCCAAGAAGGAAGACAGGTGTGGCTGTTACAAACAGTAAGTAGAAACCTATTCAAAGGACCTACTTCTGTATATCTTAGTAATATCACAACTACTGCTGTGACTCAGAACAGTACATTAACTCACATGCATTGCATGAAGTAGGTCTGCCAGTAGACACTGCTTGAGTTTTTCATCATTATTTATTCCATGCAGCACTAGATCAGGTATATACGTATGACAGTAACCACCTAGAAGTGATCTTCCAAAATTTTTCACACATTGACTGCTGATTGTATTTGACCTGAAATACAAAATACAAAGCACGTAAGCTTGACAAACTGATTCAGATTTTAAATGAATGAGAAGTTTAGTTTATCACCCCTGCTTCTATTGTAAGTATCGATCAACATTGTACTCAAAATACATAAAACCAATTCCTGGTGCTCTTTGAAAGAAAGATTTTAAAAGCTGAACTTGAACAAGGTATCAATTCCTTTGAATTTATAAAAAGGCAAATCTAGATGTATTAGAGCTTGTGATATGCATGAGCTCCATGCTCTGCAGCTAACAGATTGCTAAATTTGAGTCTTCTCCAACTCAGCCCAAGCAGCAAACTTTCTAGTTACGTACCTTAAATATCAGCAAGCTCCATTTGCACCTGTAAAGCTCAAAAGTTTTTAAACAAGACGCCCTTATTTATTTCAGATCCGCCTTTGATTTGTCAAATTTGCTTGTCCTTAGATATTCCGTCTACATTAAATGTTTCAGGCAGCCTACATAAAAAAGTAATCAACCTTTTTTATTAGACATATGAAGGGCATCTTTGTCACAAAATTTCACTACCTAACCCTGCTCTTAGTTTTCTTTTTGCCAAGTCTGGTTACAAGAATCCTAACCACATCAGTGTCTGTTATAGATTTGTTTGCAAGGAACTTACTCAAGATTCCAGAGGATTTCAGACTTTAAATCTTGAACACCTCTGAAGCAGCAACAGCTTTTGACTCCATTTAGTTCTAAATTAAACTACTTTACCTTGGTAAAGGAAGTTCCACTTCTGCAAACTCTTCAAGTCTTTTGCTGACATTATCTTGATGTACTTCATCTGGGATACAACAATCACCTTCTTCATCACTGGCTCCAAGAGCACTGTCTGAACTCTCATTCCTTGGAATGTCCCCTTCAGCTCTGAAGGAGCTTTTCCTTCCAGCATCCCCATAGGGGACATCTTTAACACCTACTTTAGGGGAATCCTGTTTGACAACAGAACCTACTTCTGCACAACTAGGGGAATAGTTCTCCAGATTGTCAGAGCATAAAGTTCTAGTTTCTTTCAGGCTTGGCAATTTTACAGTTTCTAAATTATCTGTGGGCAAAAGCGGTTCACTAGATATTGTATTCGCTAAATTCATTTCAGCTTCTTTACTTTCTGTATGCTGGTGACATATATTCTCCTTCCCCACACAAGGCGAGATTTGTGCATAACAAACATCACGTTTACTGAAGGGTATAAAGGCAGCTTCGCAACTTTTTTGATTCTGAGAAGCATTCACAGGCAGATTTGGGGAACTTGAGGCACAATGTATCACCTCTGGATTTTTTTTCAATGCTTTCAGATTTTCTTCCATTTCTCTTCTATGAGTTTCTAAGTCTGACTCTGGCGATGCTGAACTTCCAATCTGAAAAGTAACCTTTTCCAAGTGTGAACTCCTGTGGCTGGACCTTTCAGGACAAGGTAAGGCAGACGACCTACCAGACAACTGGTTTTCCACTTTTCTCTCATTCTGATTCTTGCTCTTCTTGACCTCTGTTAAAACCTCCAATTTAGATGGCTCTTCAAAGTGGTAGGACACAACTCCTGTATCGGTGACAATTCTTTTCCTAACATCAGCTGCTCCCTTGTGAAAACTGCTAGTTGGACAGTCAACAGATGCTTCGGAGTTCTGACTGGCCTTTCCTGTTGCTTCTTTCTTTTCTTTTGAAGAGGCTGGGACAGTATGAGTGCTTTCTGGGTCATGTGCCCACTCTGCGATACTATTGTTCTTACTTCCATCATTCTTTGGCGGTAGGACTGGAGGCACAAGAGCAGGTTCGTTTTTAACAGTGACAACAACATAATCAGACTCCTCTACCTCTCCCTTTTCTAGGGCAGTTGTGATCTTGCTTCCATTTAGCACTTGCTCTTCTACCCCAGCCTTCTCACTCCATGTCAGCTGATTTTCCTGCAGCTCAGAGCACCGAATGAAGTAAGTTAGAACATAGAGCAAGCGCTGCACCAACTCCTTGCGTTTTCCAACAATAACAGTTCGAGTCAATCTCACTGGAGAGCCTATAGCACCATAGAGATCACCTATACAGGAAAACAATCACATGTTTATGTTTGGTTGTGATATAAGCTTAAATTTAACATATTTTGAAACAGCATTTACTATGGACACAAATTAGACAGTTTGTCTCTTTCAGAGCAAATTCATAAAAATTTAAAACAAAGACTAACAAAAGCCTTTCTACTTGTTTTTTGTCCAGAAGGCTTTTGGTGGTTTTGTGAGTAGCTGCTATTACTCAGTTTCTTTCTGTTCAAAGCCACTAAGGATTTTATTTACATGATGCTTACAACATATAATCACTTGGAAATTGACACAACAGGAGGTGAACAGGAATATTAGATCCAGCTATACTGTTTTCTACTTTATTTCTTATTTTTTTTCACATTAAAGTTGTTTTATTTCAGTAACTTTTTCTGTTAAACACCGGAATTTTCATACAGATAAAATCTAAATTATTTTTTTCAGGACCAATATAAAAGAAGCAATAAAGGATTCAATATTAGCTTAATAAACAAGGTTCTGAAAAAAAGAGGCATGTAACTACCCTACTGAGCTTGGCACGTGCACTTCTATGTACTTAGAGTCAACCTCACTAACATGAACATTTACCTTTGGCATGGGGTGGCAGAGAACTAGAAAATGTACTCACTAAAAATACAACTGTAAAATGAGAGGCAGAAACTACAACAGACGTGTTCCCCCTCTCAGTGTTCCCCAGGAACTGCATATTTGCTAGTTCATTTATCCTGGAGAACTGTTGTTTGTTTTTTTTGTTTTTGTTTTTTTTTTTTTTTTTTTTTTTCCAACCAGAACTAAGGTCACACATCCCCTGCTTTCAACATACTTGTTTCAGAGAGTGGTAACTGTCTTTAGCTGCCTATAATCCTCTATCAGTTGAAGGGTTTCTGCCCTCAAGTCCTGGGAGAGGTAAGCATAGGTAGCAAATAAGGTAAGATCTCTTACCAGACAAAGATGGTTTAACTCAAGAAATGTCTATTACCAGGCTGAGTTAACCCAGTTGTCTTCATCTGACAATCATTAGTGAACACTCACTAAATTGTCTTTGCCTAACCAAACTATGGCTGATATTACCAGCAGACAGGAGACAACCACCAGCTCGATTTTCTTTATAGAATCATAGAATAGTTAGGGTTGGAAAGGACCTTAAGATCATCTAGTTTCAACCCCCTGCCATGGGCAGGGACACCTCACACTAAACCACGTCACTCAAGGCTCTGTCCAACCTGGCCTTGAACACCGCCAGGGATGGAGCA